>OMPJ01039442.1:0-60208 GCA_900312935.1 Carapus acus | reverse complement strand
ATAGAGACTGAAGTGAATTATCTCTGAACATAAAACTGTGAACCAAAGCATTGAATGCTATCCGCCATTCTCCACACCAACATTGTCACATGAAAAGATATATACTGTAATTATTTGAAGATAAACTTGAATGAATACAACTCGTTCTGCAATGGCAACAATTGTTACTGCCATATGAGGACTAAACAAACAAACAAAAAAAGAATCTATACAGGAAATCTTATAGGAAAGATGTAGGCAGTCAATGTGAACAAATATCAGTGTTGGGCAGTAGCGGCGTTACAAGTAGCGATGTTACTAGTTTGACTACATTTCTCAGTAGCGTGGTCGTAACGTCGCTGTTTTCTGAATCAAATAGCTTTTAAGTAGTGAAACTATTTTACTGATCAAATAGCGCGGTAGCGTCCGCAGAAGCTATGTTTTCTCAGGTATTTCTAAACCTCAAACGCAGCGGAGCTTTTGCTGTTTTTTTTTTTTTTATTTATTTATTTTTTTTAAACAGACGGGAGCACAGACCTGCACATGCGCGTGTAGCCAACAGACGCGATTCCGTGTCACGTCACATACCTGTCCTGCTGCTGATGGGAACGAGTGGGCAAATGAGGAGGAAAACAGAGGAGGCGGGAGAGAGTTCTGTGTCGGCGGAGTCGCCATGGCCCTACCTTGATAAGTTTATGACTTTAACTGAATCATCAGAGAAAAAATATGTGTTCAGATGCTTACTCTGCAATCTCAAAACGAAGCTGCTCTCAACGTCCAAGGCGACAAACACAAATTTAAGGACACACATTTAGGTGATTCCCGAAGCTAACACAACAATCGCCGGCTAAGATAATAATTGCAATTCAGTCAGTAGCATCGGCCACCTAAGTGGAATTTTGTCTTTGCCTTCTCAGTAAAATTACATGCAGTTACACATGACAACATACAATACAATACAATAATACAATTTAATTTGTATAGCGCCAAATCATAACAGGAGTTATCTCAAGGCGCAACAAAACACAATATATAATAAACAACCAAAGAGAGACTGTCTCTCTGATGCTAATTTTGAAAAGCTTCTGATTTGCCGTGTTAACAAGCACCTGTTGTAAATTGTTGAAAAAAAAATAAAGTAGCTTTGATGTAGTTGAGCTATTTCCCCCCCTAAATTATAGCTTAGCTTACTACATTTCTATGGTGGGTAGCTTCAGTGTAGTGAAGCTTCATTTAATATGGAGTAACTGGTAGCTTAGCTCACTACATTTTCCAAGTAGCTTGCCCAACACTGACAAATATTGTATTCTTACATTTGCTTTTTTTGTTAAACATGATTTTGGATATGGCAGAAAGTTGCTGTGGGGAAACCTCGACTATCATTTTGCTTCTCACCGAAAATAAGATAAAATTGTGCCACAGAGGTGGGGTGGAAAGCATATTGTGTTACAAGTCACTTGTTTAGTTTCCAACACAATCCTTGGGACAGATCGCACCACATCATTCAAAAGTGATTTGTAGACATTATCCTGCTAGCTAGGCTGGTGAGCGAGAAGTAACAAGAGGACACACAGGATAATAGAAGTTAAATCCATTAAATTTGAGTTTTGCTTGTTTTTCTTTCAGGCATCCCCGTGGTGAGAGGTATTCTGAGGAGATGACACCCAAATAATCCACTATCAAAATAACCACAAACTACAAAAAGGTGGCACAGCCAGACATTTGGAGTTACACACAGCTCTCAAATCAGAACACAATTCTGTAAGAGTGACAGAATTTTTTTTTTAAAAGATATCCTCCTTTCTCCCCCTGCACTGTTACACAAACTATTTCCAAATGGCCAGAATCAAAATAGAACAATTCGTCTGGATGAAAACGCAGCATGACACCTCAATTATCTCTCATTCCATCAAAAGCAATGTTGTTAATTTGTTGAAGTATAACCTGTAATTAGGAAAACCGAGGTCTGAATGAGGGTTGAACAAAAGGACTTTACTTGTTGTGTTGTGATCAGCATTTACATTTACATTCACAGTTACACTTAAGCATTTACATTTATTCATTCCGGTCAGCTTTAACATTCCTATCCCATCAACGCTGCTATTTCTATTTCTATTTAGATAGTTATTTATACCGATTTTTAAAATGTATATATTGTGTGTTTATATTCTTCTGTACATAGAAACTCTCTTCTTCTCCCTTCTTTTCTTTCTCTAACTACTTACACAGCACTTATGCAGCACCTTAGTTTCATTACCCAATTCAATTGCTGTAATGACAATAAAAGATTCCTGATTCCTGATTGCTGATTTACTGGTGCAAGTTTTGTTCTGTTCTGTCGCAAGAAAGTTGTTTGCAGTGGAATAAGGTTACACTGCTGTGAGACATGAAAAATGAATAGAAGTTAGATGCTCCAATCTCAATCCCCTGAATATTCTTGCCACCTCAACCTTCATATTGTCAGCAGGTCAAAATGATCCAAGTCTGGGGGTTTTGAACAGTGGAAAAAACCCTAAATGATAATGTTTCAGCTTGAAATTTGGTGCCATTTTCTAGATTGATCCCAACATTTAGAGAAAGTGAAATGTTGCTTTTACCCAAATTTCCATGCAAGCTGCACTAAGAGAGATTACCAATATTGTCCTTGGGTCAAAATGACCTGGCAGCGAAACTGCATTGAAATCACAGCCGTAGTCAAATCAACACTCTAGCAATGGGCTGTACTCACAGTGACAAATGGACTGAGGGATCGCATGTCACAAGATGGTTACATGTGACAACTTCTTTGCTTTGTAGAACCTGGGATAGCAGCCTCTGAGAAGGAAGGTCCCCATAATACTTGCATTACATTGTTATTTATTGATTGTTGCTGGTATACAGCACTGTTACCATACTGCCATTATAGTGGAGTATTTACAATATCTCCAATGTTCTTTATTTCTGGTTAAGCTCTCTCCTTACTTTGTTTCTGTTCTGTTCTCTGAACTGCAGGGCTTTAAATTTCCTAGATCAATAGATCAACGGAACACCCCAACTTTTCCAGAATTTTATTGAAAGTGGCACAGTTTGATGTCTCGGTGTACTCTGAAATTAAAGCATAGAACAAATAAACAGCTGAAGTTTAAAAGGAAATCATTAAATCAATTTAGAAACCAAAATATATTAACTTCAGTCTAATCAAAGTAGTTGCCTTTGGCAGACATAACAACAGAACACTTTTGGTTAACATTTTTTTTTACCTCTGACTGTTAACCACTTTTATGCCACTCCAAGCTGTTCCTTGGACTTGAACTGAATTCCAATATTTAACTGGATCTATTGAGACGCTATATGACTTTTGACCAGTAGTGTACCTTCTTACTAGTAATTTGAATAAAACAACACCAAGAACCCAACTGCATTTGTTTTGTATCAAAATATAGAGAAATGTTTTGCTTGAAGATACCAGAACCACACCGGTATCCTGCCTCCCAATGTGAAAAAGAAGGTGGCACTTCTGATCACACTGCACATGTAGACTGACATTTGTGATCCTAAGGCCAGGAGGTCACCATCATCCTACCCTACAAGTGCAGATTGAGGTAACCGGAACATACAGGTGAGGAAGACCTCTGGTCCCTGGTCATCCTCTATAACATCTGATGGACTGCGTTTTGTGATCACCCTGAGCATTTATCTTCCCCACCCATGGCCCCAGCTGGGCCGCTCTAGCTGCCAGAGATGGAATTCAAAACATACTGTGTATTGCAGGTATAAGAGGCATATTCTCACCATATCTACGCAGGTTGTGCACTAGTTATGTTTGGTTCACGTGCTCATAATCTAATGTTATGTGCTTCATTACAATATGCACCTGCAAAAACAATATAAATCAATTACAGAGGTGAATAGAAATAATGTGTATACTTGCATGGAAATACTGTTGCTTGCCACCCATACAGCAACAATGAATATATTGACAGTGTTGAGTGGTATCTCCTGAACAATTGCTAATAGTTCTACCATATGGAAGGGGAAAACTAATTTTATCTCACAATTAGTAGTAAATAGCGTTTACTCGTGCCAAAATATTCTGTATTTGATGTTTGCAGCTGCTTTTTTTGGGCATTTTTAGTGATGGAGGGCCATTTTGACTCAGAGGTAAACAGGAAACGAGCACAACACCACTGTTTAATTCTGTAATGCCTGAATCTGGGATCACGGCCACATCTGCTGTTCAAACACCGCCTCTTGTGCAACACAAAGCCTTGAATTTGCCACAAACTACCGTGCAGGAAACAGTGGCTCTACCGTTGCCTGGCAACGGACCTTGTCTTATCATGCCTCCCTCATGACAACATTAGTTTGTGGAGGACTCATGCCGTTGCATGACCACCACAGGGGGCCCCGCGTACGCCGCGGTTCCGTTCCCAAGGAATGACGGAAATCGAGTTTTGACGGAAGTCAGTTGTTGATTGCGACTGACAACTTGAACCAGTGAGTTCTGACTTTCAAGCATACGGCCAGTGCCAGTTACACCTTCACCTCTCTCTGAACACTTTCTGATGTCCACTTAAGTTTGTTAAGTGATGACTGGAGGTGACACTGTCTTCCTCTGCTCCCCACGCGTGACGCTGTGTACATCCGCACATCTCTGTAAAAAGTAGTACCTGTCATATGGGTATATTACGTCATTTAACGTTTGTCACTGACATTTAGATGTCTTATTGTCATTCAAGTTAGTTCTTTCATATTAATTCGTAGCTAACTTATCTTTTCATTAACATTCATGTATTATTTACTTCTTTACATTAATATTACCGGTTTAATATTGCACTGTGTTTTTAACACGACGCCACTGACGTAACCACAAAAATGACATAGGTCAGGTGCGACATGACTCGGGTAGTCCCTGTATTCCCCTTATGCTTGGCTGGGGGACAATTTAGACGGGATTGGTGTGTTTTTAGTATTGTTGTGCTTTCAGAATGAGCAGCTGCTCACTGGTTAACAGATGTTGAGATAGAGAATGCATATACTTGGTAGACATTGAATATGTTGGGGACAGATGTTCTTAAGATGAAACTAAACATGGAGTCTCACCATGTGCAGGAGGACATCCTGCTCAGCTGTGGGTGGTAAGAGCAGTAGGTTCATTTTTCAGCCACCAAAATAATGCTCCTCAAGCTCTTTTTAGGGTCCTCTGCCAAGCACAATGTGAATTTTAAATATTGCAAAGTAGCTTCTATAGTTCTGTAGCAGTCTACTTTGTGCCTCATTGATTTGAGCATGTTGAATTGCGGTGCCATTTCTTTTCATCTTTTGTGTTTTTCAGAAAATGTAACAAAGGGGGAATTGCCTGTTGGAGCAGAGCGAACAGGCATATGTAACACTGAGAATCCTAAGAGGCCAGACAGGCGAGAATTCAGTTCTCAGGGGAAGATGACAATGGCCGTCAGAGGAATGTTTGGTCCACTTTTGTTAGGATTAAGGGTGTGAAGTAAACATGCTGGCATTTCAGCCGAGAAGAGCAGCAGGTAAGCTTTGCAGAAAATGCTTCATAAGCCTGTGTGCTGCTGGGATAAACAGGTACAAGCCCGAGAGAGACACAACGCAAATACAGCATCACACGTGTCGGAAATAGAACAGTCCGGCTGAACAGAATAGGATTCCAACCCCAAGCCAAGTCCTCTGTAGAGAATAGCGGTATGAATGGCTTGGAAACTTCCCTAATCCCACCCTCCCCACCACTCAGAATTCCAGGTCAGGCTGGTGAGACAGTGGGGTAATCCTCATTCCGTGCAAGGGGACCATAAGCGATACAAAACGGGTAGACAGCCTGGCGTATTGGCTTTGATTTCCACACATTTGATTGACTGCATCATTCAGTGTTTTTTAGGAACATTTAACAAAGGCATTCAAGACTCTACTCTAAACAATCATAAGTTTTAGAGCGTCGGATATCGTTTATATCAAGCTAAACCAATGCTATGAACTGGAGGAGGAACAAAGCTGTAAACCGCTGTCACGTAACCTTTTGGGATGTTCATGTAATATTAATATACGTTTTATAGAGGTCCGATTCTTACATCACCTCCATCATGTAATTTAGTTTTTAATGACCAGTTTAATGGGCTGTAATGTCGTCGTCATTGGTGTATATACCTTATCGACTGTTTTAATGGGATATGCCCAAGTACAAGTGATGGATTCTCCAAGGTAAACAATGTTTGCTGCTGTTGTTAATGGCACATGATGGCACAACCCGGGTATGAAATGTGTCGCCTTTTGTCTGCAGCCTGATCGGGTTAACTGGGGCTATTGTTATGTGCACTGACAGTGACATTCAACACTTGGTGTCAGAGGCAATACCTCTTTTTTCATCTCAGAGGTTGGGTAATCTCTCTACACATAAATTTGATTGACGTTAATATTAAACATTTAAACTGTTAACCAACCACACAAGGGATTTCACAAAGAGAGATGCAAATTGGCAACTATAGGATTGGAATGCCTCTGTTCAAGAGGCTGTGTGACTTGAAAGATATTTCCCATTTTTCATGTATTTAGAAATATAAAAACATTTTGCTTTTCTTTTTCTTTGGCTTCTGTCCTTGTATTGTGCAAAAACAAAGTTTTCTGGAGTCATAAACAGACTGATGGATCGCCTTTGCTGGGTAATTCATCAAACATGGCCTTAACTTAGCTGATTAGATGGATATCTTCAAGCTGTCACTTGCAGCAGTCATTCCAAAAAATTATGCATAACTTTCCTTAAAAAAATGTGTTCAGAAAACTATATCAGTGGATATGATGTATATTTGTATCCATCTTCTGAGCACAGATTTTACATCTCAGTCCACAAGGTGTAACTCTGACATGGATGTGTGGGGGTGACCCCAGCAAATGAGTTCGTTCGGAGGTTCATACTAAATCTGACCCTTACAGCAGCGACAGTTTGCCTTTATCGCCCGACCAAAGCTCCTCTCAGAACTTCTTGTCAGCACGCATCCCATAGTTAACAGGGAACTGCAAGTTATTTACAATGCATTGTTTCCAGAAATAGAAGAACTAAGCCTGATACGTGCTTAGTTAAGGAGCTGTTGGTGTGTTGCAGGGTTAGCAGCTGTCCTGCAATGATCCCATTAATGATTTTGAGCTACTTAAGATTAGGTTTTTGTTTTTTGTACTTGTGTAATCAGTGTTGTATTTTTAGGATTCCCATCAACAACGTGAGAGGAACTAAGTATGGAAATGTCAAACGTGGGGATGGTTTCCCCTTTTAGCCTGATAACAAAAACCAGAATCTCTTAGGACTGAGTCACACCCTATTAGGGCAAGAGGAGGAATGCAACCGCTGTCTCAATCACTCTCTTTTATTAGTCCAAGCCAGACCTCTGGTCTGTCTGTCCACTCCCCTGGTGTTATCTCGGGGATTAAGGGCTTCCAGTCTGTAGCCACCATCGTCTTTTGTGGTTGCGCAGATAGCAACAAACAATATGGGAGCTTGTGCACTCACATTATGTGAGGATTTTGAGGGCCTGTTTGTCTTTTATTGTGCTTCTAGTTCCATATGTCACTCTAGCGCCTATTTTAAACAGATGAAATTAATACCACAGGTATACCAGGAATATCTGTCTGTTGTAACTCAATTTAGGGGAACTCGAGCGTCGCGTCTGAAGCGTCACCACACAGGGCTGCATTCCTAGATACAGCTGCAAGGACTTACAGGCTTACTGAGACTGATACAGGTGCCTGCAGCCTGGAGGTACAACCCCAGACACATATTGCTACAGATGGGTTCTCCCAGCTGAGGAACCTGCAACAGCCAACAAAGGAGAAGAGAGAACTGCACATATGTCTGCGATCGGTCTTATCCTATCTTTAATGATGTCCCTATCTTTCTAAAGAGAGTGTCACCATGTTTTTGAATGGATGTCTTCATGTCCACATCGTGGCCAGGACTTTTCTTGCACCGTCTAAGAAAGAGCACATTTTATGTTGCTGCCCCCAGGGGGTTGTAATTCGCAATTAATTCGATTGGGATTTTCAATCTCATTCTACCCGCTGAAAGACAGGTGCAGTAGCTTGTGTTTGTTTGCACAACTTTGTTGACTGAACTCCCCTCATTGCTTTCATTTAAATTATTTGTTGTGGTGTTAATAGGGGCTCTTTTTCATACCCTCACCTGAAAGGAACACATATCCTGTTAGGGTGTGCAGAAGGATGATCTACACAACATAGAGCCCAAACAGGGTGCGTTCATGCCACAGTATCAATATGATATAATTGGCAGTCAGATAATGTGGACACAAGTGAAAGTACCCACACAAAGCAGTAACTGACTTGTTCATTCTGTGTAACAGTGTATTGACTGAGGCCTTGTTAAAAAAGTTTGCAGGGAGACATAAACTATCACAACCCCTCGCTGCATCCATCTGAACCAGTGGCAATTGGTGCTCACCTGAGTGACAACTTGGTGCAAAGCTCTGCTGCTCCAGCCTTTGCCTCATTTGTCACCCGCCCAAGCCACACAATTGATTTTTGCAGTGGTTTCACTCTGCACATTCCACCGGTTTGTTTCTCTCCCTGTTGCCAAAATCTGCCATCATGCGCTACACAGCCAAGAAAAGAGAAAAATCATCGTTTTCAATTCAAAAGATAGCAATAGCTGCTGACTGCAGCTTGAACTTTGAAGTGATAGCCAATGTTCAAATGTTAAGTAATCTTGGCGGTGGGCAAAGAGTTGTATATGGATTAATGTGGTTCTGAAGGGTGAAACAGAGCGAGCATTATCAGTAAAAGCAAGCAAGTCGTGTCAACAGCTTGAATTGGATTATTTGTTTTTATTGAATATACCAATCGAGTTAGTAACATATGAACCAAATGGCCCAACCACCTGCATTTCTGCCTTGAATTTTAGGTCTGTATCTATTTAGCCACACAAATAGACATGTGCGCGCACACAAACACACACACACGCGCACACAGCACAATTCAATAAATGAGTTGTCAGTTTTACCAGCAATGTGACCTCAGATTCAAAGAGAAGGGAGATAATGATCTTTGGCGGGGGACAGCATGAAGACACAAACACACACACATACACACAGAGGCACAAACTACACAACAAAATAACATTGTCTAGATTGAGAGTCAAAGGGGGACGGGCCAAAAGATGGAGCAGGGCAAATGCGATTATGACACAGCAGTCTTCAGTTGTCAAAGTGACTTGATGAACAGTGATGTATGCACACAATTAATTTGCCGTGATTAAAATTGTGGCTCGAGAAAGCACCTCTCGTATATGTATTGCATAAATGAAATGAATTGTTTGTTAATTTATCATCATTGACTGGAGGGAATTGCAGAGCAGTCATTTTCACAGAGCCAAGGGATGTGTTGCATATTTATAGACTGCAGACGTAATAGGATTGCATTCCTGTGCTTTCACCTTGTACCCGGCAAAACATCGGCATACGCCACACACACTTCACAAGAGCTGTCAGGCAGAAATCATACTTAGCCTGTAACCTGCGATACTTCTTGAGGGCTGAAATTGCCATCTAATACCTTTTCATCCTTGGCGCTGAAACATAAAGTACATGACCTAGAATATGATCACAGTAATGCGTTAGTTTTTGGAGAAAGTCCTAATTTTGCAGTCCTTTTTTTCATAATCATTTGTCTGGTTGGCTTTTTGTGCATATGGTCTTTTAACGAAGTGCTAATGAAGAGCCTCTTCTGGATGTATGAGCTTACCATTTAATAGGTCCCTAAATACAAAAGATGTTGCTCCTCTGTGAGAAGCCTGGAGACATTCTGTGGTCTACCACACAAAAAGAGTGGCTATTACAAACGGAACAGTGAAGAAGTACTTGGAGACATTACAAACTGTTTTAAAGCATGGGTTGGAGCTATTTTGTGCTCACAAAGCACATCTTGAAAAGTTCTGCAGCAGACCTCATCAAAATGGGGTGTGGATAACTTACAGTTGCATTACAAGTACAGTTAGGTACGTTTCCCCTCGGGAGTTTAGTATTTTTGGCAATTTACAACTTGTGCAAAAAGGTTTAGTTAGGAAATTATTTCATCAACACTCCTTTCAAATGTTTTTACATCAGTGGAGAGAGCCCCAAAAATGTAGTTATGGACAGAATTGCCTCGACAAAATCTGACTGTTTACTCTGAACAAATTTAGTTTTTATTGTGTTTTATGTTTCCTTTGGAACATTCCTTAACTGTTGTTCACCAAACTGCATTATTCATTTGTGTTTTTGTATTATCACAGTGTGCCACTGAATCAGAAAAATGCATATGATCATACTCTCAGTTGCTGGTGAGCAGTGCTATTTTAGTCACTCTCACTCATGCTTTGTTGCACTGGCTGCATTCTGATCCCAGTGTCCATCAGTGAGACTGAACATTCCCGACCTAATGCAGCTGGACTCTCGCTAATGACTGCAAATAGTCCCGTCGGCCAGATGACAGCAGCTGAGAACAATACTTTATTTTGACATCACTTGCATTGGTATTCTATTTCGGTTTCCTCCTTTTATGGCTTGCTACTGGATATGGCTGCCTGGCCCCGGCAGACAATGCACGTATAAAAGCTTTGCATGAGCAGGGGACCATCTGTGCTCAGGACCCAGGCCCCTCTCACCTCTTTCTACTCTCTGGCTCTCCAACAAATCCTGAGACAACATGGCACCAAAGAAGGTTGAGCCAAAGAAGCCTGAGCCCAAGAAACCAGAACCTAAGAAGGATGCTCCTCCTCCAGCCGCAAAGCCAGCCCCTCCACCTCCAGAGCCTGAGCCCGAACCTCCCAAGGAACCCGACTTTGATCCCAAAAGCATCACTCTCGAGTACACTGCCGACCAAATCGAGGAGTTCAAGGAGGCCTTCACCTTGTTCGACCGTACCCCCACTGGCGAAATGAAAATCACATATGGCCAGTGTGGCGATGTGATGCGAGCTCTTGGCCAGAACCCAACCAACGCAGACGTCCTGAAAGTGCTTGGTAAACCGCGACCAGAGGACATGAGCACTAAAATGATCGATTTTGAGACCTTCTTGCCGATGCTGCAGCACATCTCTCGTGCAAAAGACCAAGGCAATTTTGAGGATTTTGTGGAGGGGCTGCGGGTTTTTGACAAGGAGGGCAATGGCACCATCATGGGAGCAGAGTTGCGTCATGTGCTGGCCACCCTGGGAGAGAGGATGACAGAGGACGAAGTGGACAGACTAATGGCCGGACAAGAGGATGCTAATGGGTGCATCAACTATGCCTCATTTGTTAAGCATATTCTCTCTGGATGAACAGGACATTTCACTACAAAGACTTAATTCTTCTTCCAATTTTGGGATCCCTCTTGTTCCTTAATTTTGCGGCATTCTTTTAGAGGTGAGCATGTCACCTCGGTCAGCGACACCACTTCGATTCTGTTAAAAGCGACTATTTACCACACGAATGCTGTTCATTTGAATTAATCATGTGCAGGAACAGAATGTATGGAATGAGGAAACTTCAACGTCATAAGGATGAATGTCTGTGAAATATAGTTAATAAAGCAAACATGATCACCATTTGCCTCGCCATGTGTCTTTTGGGAATACTTGTTTTACCCCTCACTAACAAAACATTTCCATTTAGATGGAAGTGGACAGTCAAAGCAGGATTACTTAAATTGTCCTTTTTTCTTAATGCCTTTGATCAGCAATTGTTGTAGTCAATTAAGGAAAAACCCTGCTGGGGTGTGAGAGGGATATTTAGGCGTCTAGAAAAGATCTTTTTTTAATGATTACACATTTGCAAGTGCTTTGGTGGCACAGAAGCACACACAGAGCAAAAATACACACCTCATGTGCGCTACACACTATCACTATCACAGATACAGTTTCATCATTTGAATTGTAAGACATCTTCAAAGGAAAGCTCTGAAAATTAGATACTTTTTGGTAAGGTAGCAGGAATGGTTGTTTGCTTTTCAGTTCCTGATGTTGTTCACTATCTTAAGTTCCTAAACGCTTTTGTCCACTAGGAGAGAAACAAAGCCACACACACTTAATTATACAACAACAGACTGGCCACCTTCATCATTTGCATAACACTACGTTGCTGTCATTTCAAATGTCACTTTTCAGAGGTACTGAGAATGTAGATAATTATCAGAGGAAGAGCTATACTGGCGCAATTTGGTGAGAAGGTCAGAGAGGCAAGATTGAGATGGTTTTGTCATGGGCAGAGGAGAGTTAATGGATACATTGGACGTACGATGTTGGGGATGGAGCTGCCAGGCAGGAGGAAAAAAGGACTAACACAGAAAAGGCTCATTGATGTAGTTAACTACGACATGAGGGCAGCTGGTGCTTCAGCCGATGATTAAGGATAGAAGTAGAAGTGCTGCGGTGGCCGATGAGGGGAATAGCCGCAAGAAGAAAATTGAGAATGTGCATATTTGATATCTGTTAATGATACGGTTCATGTAAGTACACACTGAAATGTTGTGCTGTTGGCGTGAATTTGCTCTGTGAAGAGGGCTGGGAGGAGCCGCATTGCTGTTTCTCAGCGCTGCTTTTACACAGATCTGACCTTCAACCCTGGATCCATTTGTTCCATCAGAGCCGTTGCATCCACCTCATTTGTTTTCTTTCTTGCTCGCTTGTGTGTTGTTGACAGACTGGCTGGAGAGAATCTGTGTTAGTCAACCTTGAAGAATATTTCATAGATAATTACAACGAATTATGTACTAGCCTCAATCTAATGGCAGTAGGTCTCAGTCTCCTCTCAGGGCTCATCTCTCTATCTCAAGTTCAGAATACTTTATAGACGTATGTTTGGAATGTAACTATAATGAATCATCAGGAGACTGTCTCCTTGTGCCATATCTGTCCCACAGAAGACACATGCATACATACACATTTTAAAGGTTTTCACAAATATTACCCATAGAGCTCACCATGAAGGACACAAATTGGTTTGGCTTATTTGAGTTTAAGTGATGAATTAAACTCATTTGCAATATAAAGTGTCTGTGCTGCAGAGTCGGTAGCGGCACTAGTCAGAGGAGCAGGTGTCAAAGTAATCATTTCACAAGCCATCACACTCGCTGAAACAAGAAACTAGACGGCTTACAATTTTTGATGGGACCTTTACATTTAGATGCGAAGGTAATTCCACTCATCACCAAAAATGTGTCTCAACCAACACTTGATGATGTCACATACATTCAGACTGGTGCCAAGTGTCAAGTGTAACGTCATGCATCATGCTTTGTGTGATACAAGAGATCACACAAATTCAAATATCTCTGTGCATCAATACTTCCACATATAAATCTACAATTTCTGCATAGGACTTGAATCACGATTTGACAGGAAAAGCACAAAATGGAAGATATAACCTGCCTGGCCTGAAAATAGAAGTTTTGCGAAAAGAGGTATACCACAAAATCATTCCACCACAGAAATAAAACTTTGGCAAGTGAAATTGAAACACATGGGACAATGACCTGTGTATCAAGCTCTAAGCAAACCCTGAGGAAGAGACAATGGTGGGACCAAGACCGCACAAAGTCCATCTCCTCTTTCTTCCCTTATGCTGTGACCCTTTGCACCTGCTGCAACTCCTCCGGCATGAGGTGACTGATAATTGTGGTAGCAGAAGCCCGTCATCCCTTTTGAAATTCCATTAGTGTGAAACACTGCGGACGTGATACTCTCTAGTTAGTTGAAAAAAAAAAAAAAAAAAAAAAGACATTTCACAATCACATTAATCTGTAATGATCATGAATTATGAAATGACTTACATGTTGGAATGTTATGCATGTAACAACTGGGTCAGGAACCCAAGGACGTGTGCCTCTCGTGGGGTTATTGCCTTGAGAATCCGTGAACCCCAACATGTGTTCAGTCAGGATGCAGAGCAAATCAAATACAATTTTCTTCAATAAGTGATTATATTGTTTTTAAGCCCTGAGAAGGGAAATTCAAATACTCAAGAGTAAAATAGCAACATTCAAGCAATGCTAACGCAATTAGGTTCATTAAAAGGCCATGGCGCCAATCTGAGGGAGGCTAAAATGTACAGTGTGCTGTGGTTAAGAAGCAATAACTCATCTAGCAGCTCTCCGATTTTGGACAAACCTGTTGTGCTATTGGCTTCCCAATTTCAATGTTTTACCTTGAAATAATACACACAACACCAGAAGATCTCAGAGTGCGCTACGAGATCTGAATGGCTTTTATGTTTCCTACATTACGGACACTGAATATCTTTATGACAGCTTTTTGGGATGAGGCCCTGCAGATGAGATGCTGAAAGATAAAACAAAGCAGGCAGAGGGACGCACTTTTTCTACTCTGCTGTCAAGTGCATGCAGAGAGGGTTCTAATTGCATCAGGCTGAAACCAAGCTAGCACAGACATTTAGCCCCTTTGCGATTAATCAACAGCTGTTGGCTTTTAAGTTCATTGTCAGACGTGGGACTCTTGCCGATGAGGACCTGCCAGCTTGTGGGCATTAGGTTTCATATTTGTTTCTGCACAGACAGCGGGCATAAGTCATCCCAACACTTGGACCTACACAGGGGCGCCACCTGTACTGTAATTTTTGCAATTTATATTGCTAATGTCAAACATACAAACTACTCTATGCAGTGCTGAAGTTTGGCACATTTGGGTCCAGGTGGCAGCATAAAAAATTATTGAGCAATTATTTCCCGTGGACACTCACAAACACACACACGCATGCACCCGCGCACACACACACATACAAGCACAGTCACTGCAGGCCAATGTTTAGTCTAATCCTCATTATTTGCCAGAGGCAAATGTGTTTGATGCTAAGTAGTCATGGCATGGTATTGTTGTAAATGCTGTATTTTGTCCTCCTTTTTGGCATTCTGTATTATGACTCGTCACTTCAACATTTTAGAATTCTGTCCCTCCTGCCAGATGTAAATCCCAAATTGCCCTGCGAGATGACATTGAAATTTCAGCTTTCCTTTAACATGGATTGTCTAAATGGATCTATCCATAGCAAAGTACAGAATATTAGCATAGATCAGTTTGTGTGGTAATTGCTAATTCTCTTCCAAGTTTAAGGCAACATTGATTGATTCATTGATGATACTGTGCAGTTTTTTGTTTTTTTGCTTCCATATGAATATTAATCAGCACTCAGTGGTGACAATTGTGATTAACATTTGTTAGTTTCATGTTAGTTTCACAATTTATTAGGTGACATTAATCATTTGTGGTGTTTTTCTGACTCCAACAATTTAGAGTGAACACTAATATCGCTGTCCTCCTTTTTAAATGGCAGCAGTTAGAAAGCCACTGTTTTTCGCTCAAGCTAAGGAGGTGAGTTCCGTCACAATAATGAGTTCCCCCGAGATAGGTGTGAAAATAGGAGATCTCCTTGAACATTCAACATGTTTCCAAAACCAGAAAGCTGCCACCATTCAATTATTTTGCCTCGGAGATGCTGATGTCGGCATTGTGATGCATAGCTGCACCAAGCTTGTTAGCCTTAACGTCATCAGTGTGCGTGTGCTCGGCTGATTGATGGCCGTTAAGTAATCACACAGATGCCATGTTTGCAACCGAAACAAAACCCTGTAATGAAATGTAGACAGACAAATTTCTGTGTTACAGGAGGGAGGAAACCTCTGGGTAAAAAATGATGATGGTCTTCTGTGTAGCTGTTGGGCCAGGCAATCACTCAAAACATCTATTACTCAACCATCTATGGTGACAATGCTGCTGCTGTTAACATTAGATTGCACCTACATCTCCTCTGCAGTACCACTGTACTAGTTTCCATTGGATTCCTTGCCTACAGATCTCCATGTACATGGCCTGCATCAAAAACAATGATGCAAATACCATTTTGCCAAAATATGTGAATTTGCCATGTGGGTTTTATACTGTCAACCAAATGACAATGGGAAAAAATTGCTTTTGTTTTTGTTTTTTTCTTTGATCCACTCATGACTCTATCCATGAATAGTTCAATCACAATTCCGTTACAATTAAGATTTTCCAGAGTTTCGCCCCAAAACACCTCCCAAGCTCCTGATTTTGTTTGTTTGATTGAGATTTTTTGGCTCTCAAAGTCTCTGTGTAAACTCTATTATGGACTGAGAATAATAAAAGGTAATTTACAGCACAGCTGATGACCACTATGCCTCTTTCAAAGCCTTTTGCACAATACCTGCTTTTGTAACACAGCGGACGAGGGCACAGTTATGTTAACGAGCCTGCTTTTCTTACAGCTTATTTAACACATACAAAGCCTGCTGATCAATACACTCTCACTTTGTGCTGCACAGAGGCCAGATTAGAGACACATCCAAGGGCAGCGTGAGTGGTGGCTGCACTAGACTCTCATTTGGAACCAGCCTCATTTACATTACCCCAGATGGACAGATGGCTGGATGAATGAATAAAGAGACGGATGGTATGGGTTTTTTGTATGTGTGTGTGTGTTTTAACAGTGTTTTATTCTGTTTTTGTGATGGCCACCTTCCACCTTGAATGCATCTTTATTGATTGCTTTTCCCATCAGGGAGTGACAGAAGCCACTTACCATGGCTCTGTGATCATTTTTGCTTCTCCAGAAGACCAGAAATTAATTCATGTAACCAATGCACCAGTTGTACATCTCGTACGAAAGAGTGTTACCACATTTATTTCCTTTTTTTCCCCAGCAACTTTGACTGTCTCATAAGCAAATCAAGCCTCAGAACGGACACCACCAAGCAACATCGTCTATTTTTTGTTTGTCTTCCGACATTAATCAGACCAACTACCCTATTGATCAAAATAATTTGATTGTGATTAAGTTTTCAGCCTGTTTTCTGTTTCAAGGGAATATTGCTTGAGCGCTCACCTACAGCAAATCCTTGAAGGAAGGGGATATTCTACAGCGTGTCTTTGCTCTGTTCTAAGGAGCTAGCAGGAGACCAGCAAGAAGCTGTGTCTACAGGGGGAGACTGTATACTGGACAACTTCAAACACACTGCACTGAACCCTGTCTGCTTTATATTCATGTCTACAATGTGGCAAATCAAACATCATCCGTCCACTATCCGTTTTTCATCATCTGCATCATAGTTAAGCAAGGAGTAAGTAAAGCAAAGTATCCCCAGATGTTCCTTCGCCTCTTGTGCCCCTCGTGTGGGATCCTAAGGCTGTCCCTAACCAGATGGGAGACAGCGTCTTATCCCCTGAGCGTATTCTTGCTCTGCCCTGTCGTCTCATCCCAGATGGACAGGCCCAGCACGTTTCTCCAGGGACAGAGCCAGAAGGCAGCCCGATCGGATGTGGAGGTTTTTCTTCAGTTCTGTCCTCTCAGTAGGAGCGATAAGCAGGTTGAATGCCTTTACCGAGTCCAGCAGCTGATACACAAGCTGCACTGATAAGCTGGATGCTCCAGATTGTTGACTCCAAGTGTGTCTGTTAATGCCCTGTACACACTGAGTGATTTTGGCTGTTGCTGATGAAAGATCGTGTGGCGAAAGTCCTTTGTCAGAAATCAAAATTCAAAAAACTCAATAACCACACATTTTGTAATTGCTGTATGTGAGCCACAAAAAAAAAAAATCATAGATATGACAAATATACCATACATCATCAGATAAATAGAACTGGAAGCATCTGGTTTTTAAACTGCTCTTTGTAGTGAGTGTCTGATTCTGGGAGCAGGTGTAAGATCTCTTGGCCGCAGGACAGAGCAGCTTCATGTGGTTCAGGTTCTACATTTAGGTGGGATCAGCACAGCGGAGGCTCCTGCTCAGGCTGAACACCATGGAGAGGAAGGGACACATTGTCAAAGATGGCCTGCGTCTTAAACAGCCCGCTTCTCTGAGGTGTTTTCTTGTTTTTTGTTAGTTTTTTAAGATTGCACCAGCTTCAGGTATTGTTTTGTCAGATTTTTCTGTTATAAGAAAATGCAACTAGGTAAATTGTTGCCCTAATGACTAGGGAGACAGGGGAGAGGAAACACTGCAGCTGTTTTGGTGCAACATTCTTTTCAAAGCTGAAAATTTTGATGGCTCTTACTGCCTCAATTTTGTGCCCATCTATGGACATTTCAAAAATATCTCCCGTAAGGGAGTGTTGCATTGGAGGAGGATCTTTATATGGACAGTTCCTTTTACTTCTGAAGCTCAAGCACGGTGTTTGTATTCAATGGCATACATGACTGTGCCTGCCTGATTGTACAAACACTGTTCCAAGAACAACGCCAAAAAAACAAACGAGCCCCCAAACGGTCTAGTGTAAACAGCTTTGTTGCACAAACAAACAAAGCTGCCTGAAACATCACAGCTTGAAGTCATAGGTTGGTGAATGAAGTTTGGTCCCGGTATTGTGTTTTTGCTGCTCGGGTGAGGGCGTTAATGGGAAGCGCTTGTGGTGTAATCCCAATTGCCATTTTCAAACGGTATTCCTTATTTTCTTCCCCAAACTCTCCAGCTATTCAGTGGATTACAGAAACTACTTTGTCCAAAAACATCTCAGCGGCAGAACAAGGGCAGTAGTTTCACACATCTGTGAAAGGAACACTCCCAGCATCCAACATGGTTTCTCAACTTTGAGAGGCATGCCGATGACATGCAATTTCTTTTTTCTTGCTGTTTTGCTCTTCCGATTATCACCACTTGCATTCCTCCCACATTAAGCAACTGAGTGAATCATTTGAGAGCAAAATAAGACTTTGAGGGCAACATAATGTGGTGTGCTTGCTCTCCTCTATGCCTATCTTTGTTAAATAATTGTTGATTATAATTCCTTTTGAAAAACAATAGATCTGTTTTGGCCACAAATTATTTGGAGGGCATTGTTCCTATATCTGCCATTGCATATATATGTTTTGCCTGCCTTTATGTTTTTATGGCCTTGAGCCAAGAACTGGCAAATGCATGTATGCACTGTAATATTTAGTGTCCATGTCAAGCTGGTTTCATTTGTACAGAGGCGTGACAGGTTAATTTGCACCCACTGACACTTCAGATATCCGACTTATTACACACAATCCTGAATGACCACACCAAGTGGAGCGCTGACCTAAAAATCAAGCGCGTTTATCATCCAACATGCTGATACGACAAGTGCAGTAAGAGGAGTCAGGAGAGTGTTGAGGGGGAGCAGTGAAGGTCTGGGTCAAGCATTTTCCTCACCAAAATGACCCTGATTACACTTTTGGAGCTTTGATGTGGGAAATAAAGCCTGAAAGAAGATTTGAACACTAAGACACACGCACACGCAGGGACACACATAATTTCAGAGAGAGAGCTGCCCTAGTGTAGCACACACGTACAGCAATTCACTCCACAGTTTCAGGTGCGGTACATGTTATCTACATTTTACAAAAAAAATCAATTCTTTCTTTCACAATACTCAAACTTATTGTGAAAATCACCACCTCCCTCTTCAAGCTGCTGCAGCCATCACTCACTTGACAGCAAATCCCAGTCAAGGCAAACACAGTATTTGAAAATGTCGATTAAAAGACAGACATCCTCATGTAATTAAATAGTTCAGTGTAAAGTTAAGGCTCCTGTCTAAGAAGCACAATACTTTTTTCGTATCGCATGATGCAATAGGTGGAGTGGGCAAGCATTAATTCACTGAAACCTGTGTTAAGTTCACTATGTGTTATTTCACTGTATACTGCTTTTCCTGGAGTGGGTCAGAGGACAAGCTGATGAAATACTTTGTCATCCCGGAGACACAGGTTCAATTTATTTTAATAACGGCTCAAAAAAATTAGTGTCGCTGGAGTCGTCACTGTGAGCACATCTGCTCCCCACACAAAGGAGATGGTGGGGACGCAGGAAGTGTGATATGTCTCCTTGCAGACACTTGAAGAGCTAGGTGCATGTAATGGGGGCTTTGCTTTCCCCGTAATGTTCTAGCTGTGTGACAGCGTGCTATTTGCTGATAAGTAGGGGCACTGTGTCTGTCAATGTATTTCTTAGAGGCATATTGGCTCATCAGTGTGGGAAAGAGGAGGGAGGTCAACACATTGGTTGATGCTTTACAGGAGAGGGGGAAAGAGCAGAAAACATCTGGATTTTTTGTTTTGTCTCTATGAGGTTGGGCGGTCCGATTTTTGATGAGATCAAAAAAAAAACAAAGAAAAAAAAAAAACACCAGTCTTTATTTTGAGTGGGACCTGGGGGTAATATGTCAAGCCCAGAGCTGTGGCTGCTCGACAGGCTGCATGTTTTTGTAGAGAACATGGTGTCAAGCACCATCAGGACGCTTCTGTAGTGTTCAGTCCGACTTAAATGAAATAGCAATTCACTTCATATTGTACTTCCCTTATTAGATTGCAGTTTACACTTGTTTTTTTAACGAAGCGTTGTCACACCTCTTCAATTTAACAGTCTGTCATTCATTACATTATAAGAAAAACGTTCAGCAGACCATGTTTGGTCACTCTTCAATGTAAGTTCACGGATTTGCTCTATTTTTGTTGTATGGCAATCTGCTTGTTTCGCCACTGAATCACAAAGCTTACTGCAAAATAATCACATTTAACAATCAGTATTACTGCGGCACTTAATTGGTTTTTTGTTTGTTTTTGTTTTTTTAAGCAATAGGAAGGCATCGATGTGTAAAATACAACAAATAAACAAAAACTCGTTAGTTTTTTGAATTACAATATAAATGGCTGTCTTTTACTCAAACTGGATGACAGAGGGATCTAACTGAATAATTGAGCATTTCTTTTTTTATGTTTTGCACAGCAATATATGAATGAGATAAAAGATTTAAAACGTGGGAATGATAATGAGAGGAAAAGGCTCATTTGTGTTTCCCATGAGCCCAGTTCATCCAAACTCTATCTCTTTGCCTGCAGGTATGTGAGTATGACAACTGCCCATCACCTGGATCCTATTAGTCCCATTACCAGCAAAGCAGGATCACGTCCTCCTGTGCACGGCAGAAAGAAATGACAGACAATTTTGTCTGACCTTGTAGTAAACTATGGCTTCCCAATTTCACTGTGTATATCCTGCTTTCTGGCGTCTCCTGTCAATTGCAGTCCCTAAATATGTCCCAATTAGCAGGGCTGTGTTTGTCACTGTCCTCGGAGAGGTGAGATGGCGAAGACAAAACATGAGGCCATTAAAGAAAAAGTCTTTTTAGTGGAACCCGGGCCTTATTTTGACCATCAGGCCTTTATGTAAGGCTGCGTTAGCGTCACCAGCCAGCTGTAATTGGTGAGGTTGGAGAGATGCTGGCACAGCACTTCAACCGAGCACACTGTTGTTCAGTCCAAATTGCTGTAACAAAACTAAGCAATTTCACCATGCGAATGTGCTCGGAGATTTTTCCATCTGCAGTTATGGAAGACCAAGAAAATAGCCATCCTTACCAACAAATCCAGGCATACCAAGGCATCAACGTGAATGTCTTATGAAAGCTTGTGGTTGGTGAAGTAGATGAATATTTGAAATGGATGTGAACGTGTCTGCAATTCTGTCATGTATTTACAAGGAACCTTGGCTTGTTTTGACATGTTTGTATTCATAGATGTGGTACTGGCTCTTGTTTTCCAGTGAAAATTTACGTTGAATCAATGTTTGATGTGTATTTAAAAGTACAAGAGAGTAAGATGGCATTGTACATTCAATGCTGACATGTGACAATCAACATTGGTTGATTAAGGACTCTCGAATCTGACAAGTATTCAGTGAGCAGCTCTGGGTCTTGATTGAAGATACTTAGCACAAAGCCTTGACCACCCTCCTCCCACTTGCACGTTAATACAACACAAAGACACACATGTGCACTCGTGGGACACACACACACACACACACACACACACACACACACACACACACACATGCGCATAAACATCTGACAGTTCTGACAGCTAGCCAGATTTCCATTAGAGAAAAAAGATGCTACCGGGCAGCTTTGAGAATGCATAAAAGAGAGACTTGCACCTAGATTCTCACTGGCTTTACCTTTCCACATCAGATCAATATTATCTGGCTTGTGAGCACGTTTGATAAATGGAGAGTCAATGCAGTATACTTTCCACTCCTCCAACAGCTCTTTTGTTCTTTTTATCAAATTAGAAGTGGAATGGTTACCACATGTAGCCATTGTGTGAGACAAAGGAAAAAGACTTAATGGTGCCGTTTTAATGAGATTCCTCAAATAGGGTTAAGGATGGATGGAGGAGCACTAGGGGTGAGAGAGCGTGATATTGACCCTGACTTTATTTTACTGTATGTTTTTGATGGAAATTCAAATAGCCTTTATTTGTGTTTAGGTGCCAACAACCTTGTGCTTTTTCGTGACCTTTACTTGAAAAATCATTAAGATCTGTGACTGATAACTGGCCAGGATGATCGTTTCATTATGTTTAATATGCTTGTCTTTGCAACCGTTGCACTCCAGCAAGGGTATTCCACAGCCAAACTGCCCCTTTGTCTGCCGTCAGATATTCTACTTGGCTTTTATCAGTGTGTCGTCAAGATCTCGAGGGATTAGTAGTAATTGAAAGTTTATAAGAGTCTAAAGGAAAATCCAAGCAGCTGTTGTCGTTGTTGGAACATCAGGCACGGGGGTAGAAAAACGTAAAGGAAATCCAATGAAAGTGCAAACACAGAGTTGTTCATTCAGATTTACAGCTCTTTTCATTAACAAGAGCTAAACCACCTTTAATCTGTTTCGGCCTCAGTCTGCCTCAGTGAGCGCATGTTTTTGCTCTTTATTTGTCTTCCCAAGACATATCTCTCTGCCCGCCTATTACTTCCCCATTTTACTCCGCCACTTTGTGGCATTTCCACAAAACCATTGCCTCTGAGATAGAGCACTATGGCCCCAAGTTGAAAGCATGTTAAAAAGGTCACACATCCAAATAAATGCCAGCAACGCCCAACTATTCCCTTGTACATAGGCACACAAGCAAAACAGAGGCTTGCAGCACTTGGGAGATCCCTGTGTAGCTCAGAGTTCTTGATGTTTCGTGAGCTTGGCTTTTAATTTTATGGCAAGGGAGCTTGAAACAGCTGAAAGGGACCCAAAGAGAGATGACGTGGAACAGAGTAAGATTAGATGACTTTCAAATGGTAATTTGAGAGAATTGTCTGTAAAGTTCATCCCTTTGTCTGGAAACTGCTGAGTATCTTAGTTGCAAGTGCACAGTGCAAAACTCAACTGCATTTGCAAACAGGGCCTTGAATATTTCTAGATATGGTGTGGCTTCTTCTGTCGATGACAAATGACAAGGTTGTGTGCCGTGAAGAACAGAGCACAGCTTGCCTGGCTGATAAAGTATAGTTATGCTATTAAGCGCAGGCACTGTGCGTTTGACATCAACCCTTAGCTGACAGCACAAGCAGCTCTGGATGTACCCAGCGAGACTTTTGCCAAGGTTACGGAGACATTTATCAATGTTGACTTCTTGCTAAAGAGAATGGAAGGAAGAAGAATGAGGGCAATTTCCAAAAGCATGGGGCACCAGCTGAGCTTTATGTCTCACTGTACCAGCCCGGATTCTGTTGGTGGAGAGACAATAGTACCACATGAAGCCATTTTTGATTAATCGGCTTTTCTAAATTCATTCAGTAAGCAACGTTTCTTTTTTCTCTCTGACCTCCCTGACATTATTTCTAAAGCATGGCATCTTTGAGAATCAGTGGTGGGTAATCAATAAAAGTGAAGGCATCTTAAGCAACATGATACACAATTTGGAATTCTAAGGTCAAGGGGTCATCAAAAATCACACAATTGGGCTTCTCATTCTCTCTTCTTCTATATTTGTAATTCCAGGTCAACTCAAGCTTTTCACTAGCTCTGCTCTCAAGCAGTGCAATAATCAAACACACGCCCCTCCTCCTTCATATATAAAAACAACGTGTGTGATAAGTGCAGTTGGACCTTGCCAAACATGTCCTCTGGCAGCCGCTTTGCATCTGCATTACGTCCCTCCCTGAGCCCGCCACAGTAAATGAGGCCTGCAGTACAACATTTTCAGTGTCATAAATCTGGTGCTGCTTAAAACCAGGAATTAATTTGGATAAAGTTCCGCCACCTTCCCATATTTTTTGCATTCATAACTTTGGCATTTTGTCAACATAATGAGGAAGTAAATGGTGTGGGGTAATAAATGAATTTGTTAAATGAAATGGAAAATGAAAGGTTGATGTACTAGAGCATTTTTGCATTTTTGCTCTGAGCTGCATCGCCAACATCATCTTCGACCCTCATGCCAAGCGGGCAGAGTGTGTGATTGGATGAAGGGCTGTGTTGCTGTAGACAGCATGATGGATATCCACAAGATGTCTAAGCGATGCACCATCCTGTCATGTGATGTCATCGCTTCTGTCATCTTGAATCTTTTACCGTGCCTGTTAAAGAACGAATCGGAGAAGTGTCCACAACATACATACATATCTGACAGCTGCAAATAGTGGAATGGTAAAAGGAAATAAGCTATTTTGTTGTTACAGCTGTTGCTAGTTTTAGGGAATGGCTTGATATCGAAGTATTTCCACTGTCAGTGTGTATGTGAGGTGTGAAAACATTTCTGTTTTCAGCTGTTTTTAGTTTTGTTTTGTTTTTTGCCTGCGGTAGTAATAAAGAGTTTTAGACCTGCCCTCAATATGAATTCTCTTTTCAGAAGATTGTCAATATGTTGCAATGCATAAGGGTCACATTTTTACATCCAAAGTTTTATGTGATATCTGCAAAGCTGAAAAACAAGTTTTCTGGAGTTAGTCAGACTATCTGTGAGCGAACAAGCCACACTGACATAAGAAATAATGGAAAGTGAATATAGAGGAAAAACACTGAAGTAGATGTTGTGCACTTATTCATGACCTGCCTGTGAAAAGGACATTTACTTTAAGTAGCTCTAAATTCCACTCTTCCTTTAAGAGTTGAGAGGTTTTTTATCAAGCTTCTCTGTTCAGGAAAAGACATGGTCAAAATCTTTGGTGTGAGATAAATCTCACCTCAGGTGCGTGCGCATGTGTGAGTGTCTGCCCAATGCATGCGCACCACTGACTTTTCTGTCTCCCTCCTTCCTTTTTGACACCTTATGATCGTCCAAACTGTCCTCTCCACTCCTCCATTTCGCTGGGGCTGCAGAAACCAGTATGAATGTCCCCACAGAGCCACAGTGTCCTTGTGTCTTTTGCCTCTTGGTGGTCGCGGAGGAGAAGCTGCTGCCACCATTCTTGTTGTCTCTGGATTGTCCTTGGGGTAGTAGCACAGGGCCACAAGGATTAATGTGATGTTTAGGACTGAGTGCATCGTCCATCATTCTGTACCAATTGCAAGATGCACTAGAGGCTCCTCTTTCAATTTGTGTCCGTTCCTGTGGTTCAGTGCTTTAAAAACTGCAAACAAAAAATGGCTATGCATGCCTAATTCAGGTATTTACAGTTGCCCCTGGTAGCCTTTCTGGTAAGATGCTCTTGTTCTCTGACCCTCCAGGGTGAAACTCTATGGATTTCAACACAATTAACCGATGACTTTCCAGACCTTTTCTGGGAAGGGTCCTCAGAGAGACTTCTTGTTCTTTCCCCTGTAAAAACAAGAAGTCTGTACCCAAATTTGTTGAACTGGCAGGCAGATTTTTACCTGATCACGTCTTGTCCATTGATATTTATCCTTTGTATTCTATTAACAAACCTGTTTATCCTTGCTTTACAGTTCCCTTTATTTTTTTGCAGGGGCAATTTAATGGTTATTCTCTTAGGTGAATGAGTATTTCTGATTCTTGGCCTGCAACCATTATAATGACTCAATATTGAAAATGTTTTCAGAAAGTTTTTTTCTTTCAGTTTTACTTTCAGTTGAGGTGGCTCACGCCTTTGTTTTTGCTCTTGCGTATAATGAGTCATATTCCAAAACAAAGAAATAACAGGTTATTGCCAACTAACAACTAGCTTCAAAACACTGCTCTTGACCATTAAAACGCTGAAATCAAACTTAGTGACTCCCTCCTCTTACCTCCAGATTTACCAATGATGCTAATCACAGAGTGTGGGACCGTCACTTTCCTGCCGGTTGAAAGTCGTACTTTTGTTTTGATTTGGATTTTTCTTTAATCCAAGATGTACTGCTCCTCATGGCGCGTACAGAAACAAACAAAGTTTGTATCCACTGAAGGGAACCCTGACAGGGAAGCAGTGACACTTGGTAAACAAGGAAGTAATATGAAGAGACTCCAAGGTCACACGCACAGGCCTGCCACCCCCAGTCAGTCTCCACCACACCCCCGACTACCTCAGCATGCGCTTAAGACAGACCAGTATGATGAAACGTAAAGTGACACATCTGTGGCATCTGGTCAGCTGTTAGCATATGTCGGCGCAGCAGGTGTCACTATTGTCTCGTAAAATTCCACCTCAACCACAAGTCGACAAACATGATCAAAATATGGATCTGCATGAGAAAAAATCCATAACTTAATGGTCACTGACACAGCAATCACATCTGCATTTTGATTAATGTACGTACATTGCAACATTTTAATCTAGCTCAAAGTTTAGAGGCAGATATCCCAAACTACGAAATCACATCTTGGAGGAGGCATGAGATTGAAGTGAGATTTTTACATTTCACTACTACTGCTGTGTGTGCTAAATTAAATTTCTGAGCTTCTGCTTTGCTCTGAACTGCCCAGGCCTCTCACATCATGTAGGACATGCCAACTCTGTCCCCAGAGTTAAATCTAAGCATAGAGAGGCATTCAATGTCTTGGCATCACATATTTAGAACAAACTTCCTGAAAGCTGCAACTCAACTTTTTGCCCTGAACATATCAGTGCATTTGATTCCCTCAGTACAGAAACTTTCAGTTTTATTTTGTTTTAGTTAGCCTTTACAGACTGTCTTTAAAGACAGTCTTTAATCAGTTACTTAGATTCAGTTACACAGTTCTGTTTTCATGCCAGGGTGGGGTTGGAGGCACAGTGAAAACACAGCGTTGATACAATAGGTGTGTGCAAGTCCCAGAAATCCTGTTTATGCTGTAGTGGTCGGTTTAGCATCTGCAGGTTTGCTGTGCTCGCTCACATGACCCCTGATTGTAAGCACACCAGCAAATGGAGGTTTATTTTCATGGTTAGCTGACTCTCTCTCTCTCTCTCTCTCTCTCTCTCTCTCTCTCTCTCTCTCTCTCTCTCAGTTGAACCATTTGTCATCTTTATCTCATTACTGTAACCTTTTAGTATTTTACCACCAATGGTGCAAAAAAAAAAATCTGGAGCGTAAGTTGAGACTGTTCATCGATGCAAAGTTAAAGTTTGTCATGTATAAACATTAGGTCACTCTGCAAGCTATGGTCCTTCTCATCCCATTTTCGGTTAACGGGTTACTGACCTGTTTTGTCACACAGCTGTAGGAACATGTGCCCACAGCCTGCATCCTGTGGATCTGTGTGTCCAGTGTCTCTCTGGATTAGCACAGGTCAAAAGACAAGCCAGTAATTGATGTGGGCAAGCTGTCTAATGATGCACTGTACCTGTACAGCTCTATTAATGTCACCTGACATAAAAGAACGTGGATGAGGTGTGCATCTGTGAGAGACACTCTGTCTTATTGCTAAGTGTGTAAAGATGGAGAGAAGACAAAAGCAGCACCACATCATAGGCTTTATGGATCCAAAGCAAGTTCCAAGATTTTCCACAATTCCCATGGTTTGTTGAAAATGAATTTTCTTTCAAATGATTTAAATAGCTGCACTCTTAGTGGCAAACACCTTTCCCTCCAAGTCCTACTTGGTTTTTCTTGGTCAATAGATGTCCCTCACGGCAGACGTGGCACAGGGACATTATAGCGGTTGCAAGAGAGGAAGTTTATAATGCACCCGTCAGCATTTGTTCTAGCAGGCGGAGCACAGCAGGTTTTGGTCAGTATCAGGTCAATGACAATGCAAACATCCAGGACGAGCTGCCAGAGGGAGAACCAGGAGGAGGACATTCAGGGGAGATCAGTGATATTTGCCAGCAAACTTTATGTAGACATACTTAAATTTATATATTAGTAATAGCATTTTTATCATAGTTTAAAAATGACATTTTTCTGAAATATGTGATCCCTACAAAACTGCTTAAGTGAGTGTTTGACGTATTGATATTCTACATATTCTAGGATTCCTTTTTTAGTCAGACATGATTCCTTGATTTTGATTTTACATTAGATCTGTCTAGCTCATCGAGGTGACGTCCTCTGTGATACAGGTCTGTGTCTTTGTTAGCATTCAGTTCCAACTTTATAGCCTAAACTTTGTCTGATCTCAGGTTAACAATGTTACTGCTCAGATGGAGGCAACGTAATTGCGGTAATGACTCGTGAGAAGAGACAAATGCGGGTGAGAACAAGAGGTAAAGAGAAGTGAAGTGGGAGAAGTGTAGCACTGGAGGGGATTGGAGCCTAAGGGAGAAGACAATAAGCAGGTGAAAACAGCTGAACACTGTCACAGGGAGAACATTGGCACCTCTGTTAACATGTGTGGCTCCTTTCGTTGAGTGGGATTTCTGTAAATCCATATTGGCACTTTGTCCTTGTCACTTGGAGGGCGCTAAATTATCCATTTCACCCACCTCAACCCCGCAGCCACGCAATCACATGGCACCTGTCCGTAAATAAACCTGCACATTCTGCGGCCCGCTCAAACCTTTTCCCCCTGCGTAGCTCATCTCAATATTTCACTGCAGCTGTTATTTTTCACCGAGTGCTGTGAACTACTTTCACAGTCACTGCGCACATGGCAGCAACTAAAGAGGGTCAACCATCTGCTGCCCATACAAGATGACTGACATCCAGATCTTTCCATCTGTAACTTGTGTTTTGTTTGGTATTGTTGCAAATGTTTCCAAATGCAACAGTGCAAGATCAGCCATCAATTATGGTATATGTATATGTATATATGGTAAACACTGTAAATAACATATGATGATGATGAGGGAGGGATCGTGGCAGTGACATGTTATTGTGATATTTCAAAGCGATGCCATAACGTTGTGTGAACATTGCTGGTAATGGAGTCATCCCTCGGTGTGTGGGCTTCAGCCATTGGCAAGGCTTGGTGCCGTTTCAGCAATATGTGCACTGAAAGTCTAATGTTTGATTGCTTTCTAACAGTCTAATTGACAGTATCAATGGCATTATTTGCAAACTCAAAACAGCATGTAGATCAAAGCACCCAACAAAGAATGTACTATTTATCTGAGCCACGGTATACCAAAGAAGATTCTGGATCAGAGGCAGCCACTGATCTATTCAGGGGTCCTTGTGTCATAACTGTGGCCCACGTCACCACACAGCGAGCAGAGCACACCTTAGACCAGGCATATGCAGCATTACAGGCCATAATTGGCAGAGGATGAAAGCGATCCCACAGTCTTTTGAAATAAACCAAAGTGCAAACTGGTTTTAAGATAGTGATCTTCAGCACGGCTAATAATGCAGGGAGAGTCATTGAGTTACACAAAGGATCAGTTCCCCTCTATTTTCTGTCACGGAATATATTCTGCATTGTGCGAGTTGTGCAGGGTTCCTCTGTTTTGGGCTCTACGTCATTCACGCTCAGGCGCTTGATGCCTGCAACTTCTGTTTTGAAGTAAGGACTTGATCATTACAGACAAATCACAAGTTCAACATTAAAGAGAATGATATTCCGTATATCGTCTCCAATTTTTTTCAGCCCCATCAATAACATGCTGCTTTTGCATCGGAATAGTGGATGAAGGCCGCAGACTGTAATGAGCAGTTTGATTTTGCCCAAAGATGCATCTTGGGGTGGTTTAACACCTCAGATTTTGTCCTTTGTTTTCCCTGATATCTGTCTGTTTTAAAGTTTTCCTCACAGTTGGAATATAAATTACTAAGAACAATGTTAACTGTGTAATACAAGAAAAGTAGGAGCCAAGAAGAAAAAAAGTAGGATTTATTACTGAGGTTAGGAATGTTTGTTGAAGCCTCTGTGGATCGTGCAGCGTGACTGTTTGGAGACTGGAACTAAAGTTGATTTAATCAAATTCACGACAATATGCAACTTATTTTCTTCGCTCTAATAAAAAGACTCGCCAAAGAGCAACAGCTATACACCTAAAACCTTACTGGGGTCATAACCAGCAAACTATCAACCTCTGAGGAGACATAGTTGCCGCTCATGTCGCCTGTCAGAGCGATGATGTTCCACACCGCATCACCCCGCATCGTGATGCAATAGGAACGCAGCGTCATCATGACACCTCCAGCAGCTCTGAAATTGATTTCATTAAATTTATTTTAGGATTATTTTAGGTCAGGTGTCATTTTAAGCCGTGGAAAAGTAACAGCTGCCACTGTCTTGGTGATAATATAGCGGTATTGTAATACAGAGATGAGCAATATATGAGCGCTGCTGTCAGGGGTTGTACAGTAGATGTTGGATTTTGCTTGCCACAGGCTTTTGGGTCATTACTGGCTGTAATGCCTCCACCCATCACTGTGATTACCGCATATGAGGAAAAAGTGTGGAAGACTTACTTGACAATCCAGCAATTGTGCTAGCGATTTGTGAGGAATTCTTTGGCACAACCAAAGATGGCTCTTTATATCTAATTCTGTCAAAATTCCCATATAATTCTGTGAAATTACATGTGCATTTCAGACCCTATGTTTCCGCCTCTCCCCTAAGATGACGCCTAAGACATTTGCAATGAGTTAGGATTATAGACGGCCAACGCTTTGTATAATTTGCATATGATTGTCGCAGTCTAGATGTCATGTGTTCACATGTTATTAAGGGGCCTGTTTGACATGGACAGCCAGTTTGGCCTCACTAGGCAAAGGGCGACGTATCAAAACACACAAACATCACAGGTTGTTTAAGCGAAATTTAGCGGCAGGGTCATTCAAGTATTTTGGCTTTTGGCGTGCGCCTCAGCAGTGAACCGGCACGTGTAATCAGTCTGTCATCACTGCAAAGGGCTTTCCATAATTGCAGGAGTTTAGGGATCGTTCCTCCAGGATGTGACTCTTTTCCTGCGAATGTAAGACACTCCAAGGGCCTCATCAGCGGACCGGTTGCCAGTGTTGGGAGCTTATTCATGCCCATTGGGATTTTCATCCCAGTGAATGCTTTCATTTTAGCCTAACACATCTCAGCCCATAGACCGCAGGGTTTGGCAACTTGACAAACCGGAGTCAAAGTCAGCACTAACAAGCTACAGAAATAAAATAAGTGCAACCAGGCTGAGCTCTGCAGCAAGGATGGACGATGTGTGGTTCTTACCGCACAGAACCACCTAGCTCATTCTGCCATATGTCCGGGGTCTTATGGCTAATATTTCTGTTTCTCACCCTCCTCTGTTCAGCTGGATTTATCTCATTCTGTCACCTGACTGCGTCCTGTGCTGCAGGTGAATCCTCTCTGAATCATCTCTTTCTGACATCCATTTCCGCAATTCTCACCCACAACTGGCATCCATCGCTCCTCTCTCACCCCCTTTTCTCACTTTCTTGTCGAATTCTTCAAGACAAAAAAAAAGTTTTTGAGGTTGTTTTTCTCAGACATGACAGTAATTTCACATTTTTTTCATTGACTGCATCGCAAATGGGATACAGTTACACAAGACAGCAAGAACATTTTACTTGCTGTACGGAACAAGAGAGGAGCTTGTAAGCCTGTATCTTTACATTCTGTTGTCAAAAGGTGATGAATTTTGAAAAGGCACTGATATGGACTCAACCAATGAATCATGCATGTAATTGCATACACAAAACCATGGCATCCACTTGCTTTCAAGTACTCTAATGCATGGGGTCAGGAGACACACGTACACATATGTGCAAACGTACACAAACATACACGCACCCATTTTGGTAAATCTGCCTCCCACTTCCACTGCATCTCTCTCTGGCAAGTTGCCTCTGTTCACCCACTCGTGGCCTCGGTTTATGACCATGATAGCAGCATTTTAACAGTGCTGCTGCATACATAAGCACACAGTTATAGATGAGTGTGTGAAAACACAGATCTTTTCATTATTATGAAATATGGCATTGTGATGTTTTAAATAGCCATATGTTTTGCACCGGAACAAACAAAGGATTTTAACATATTGCCCTGCACCAAAGAGTTAAAGTCATCCGGTCTATCGAGCAAGCACAATCCATTTTCCACTTGTGCTGAAATTGCTCGCAGGGCCTCTTCAACATATTGCTGTAGATGTTGTTTGATAATTAGTCTCTAGTAAGAATCCTGATGATACCAGATCTTCCATCACGTAGCACCTCATCATCCCTTCAGTCCATCGCATGGGGCAGAAATATTCTCTTTATCTGAACTGTCAGCCGCACTCAGATCTAGTTATGAGTTTTCCTCACATAATTGTAATGCAAATTAGGTCCTCCATAGAGAAATTAGTCGTCCCGGATGAGAGGTTGCGTCCTCGTTTGGCCATCCATCCGAAGTGAAATGATCAGAGCAAGGTAAAAAGAAAAAAATCACTGTTGAGAATAAAACACTTAAAATTTTTGTCTCTTTCAGCAGCCTTAACAGATCACTCCACTGCTGTAGTCTCAGTAACATTTGATTTTTTTGTTTGATTATTGTAAGTCCTCTCAACATTTTCATACCTTTCATGGGACGATTTACTGTGATTAAATCAACTGATATTTACTGTGGGGGTATAATGCACCAAATGACTTATCACTTTAAGCAGATCCAGCCACATGTGAATTTGTTGGATGAAATAAGCAAATCTCAAGTTTCATAGATTTTGACATTTTGTGGGAGGAAGGAGAAATAATTATTCTACAATAGAAAACAGAGACATGATCCTCCCTGTACCACTCATATTGATTTGTAACCATGTTATGATGTAGTTGGGAGGTAGGTTTTTAAATGATCCATGAGTTGAATAGGGCATATGCAATATGGATAATTTGTATTGCGCCACGATGTGTTAAATCATGTCTTGCATTGCCTTCCCCTGAGATTGAGATTTGTGCCTTGCTATTGCTTCTCATGACCCCTGTTACTGCCTCCACCTCATTCCAGATGAGGAGTTTAACAGAATAATGTCCAACGAGACAAAAGAGTTCTGTTGGTCCTGAGTCCACCTTCACGTTGACCAAAGCTATTAAAAATAGATGACCAAAGATATGTACAATATCTCAAGTAATTCAGTGTTTTACTGAACACAGTAACTTAACACCTTTGAATCTCTTGGCACTTGAATTTTAAATGCCTTTGAGTTTTTTGTTCTTAATTATTTCCTGTAACTATTAGTATTCCCAAAACCTCACTGAGACCAGATTAATTTGAAATCTGCATCCACGAAGCCCGTTAAAACCTCGTCATCTCCCTTTTCCTGCGTGTTAAGTAGCATTGGGTCTCCAACTGACGCCAAGGGAGAATTCACCAATTTTAGTCTGTGCATCCATGGGGTGGCCTGTGCAGGGTAGCGGTGGATTACAGTCAACACTAGACTCTGCTCTCAGGCACCCGTGTGTTCAGGCGTGAATGATGGCTGGGGAGTTGCACAGTCAAGCTGAACTTAGGTGCTTGGGGGACCAAACTCGCGGGTATGTCTGCCGATAACTAATGTGCGCAGTCTATCATGGGCAGCCAATTCTGCAGTGATCAATATGGAGCCAACTGCCCATCACTAGCTTTTTCCCCTTGAATTTGCACACGAGCAGTTGACATTGTCAGGGGTTACCGCCCTAATGCCTTCCCTTAAGTTTATTATTTGCTTCATATATAATTCAACTTATTTCAAGTCTGGCGTATCAGAGCAGTAGTTGTGCATTTATGATTGCTGTTTGCTTATGTTCAGGGAGAACTTGAGCTTTGAGAAGTTCCAAATGTACTCGAATGCTTAACTGTGCTCCTGTTGCTGACGTCTGAGCATGAAGGTGAGCAACATGGGAGCACAAACCTTTGACTATTAACTTGCTAATGTTGCTTCTACAGACCCCCAGTAGTCCAATACCTCATTATCACTAAACTGATGAAGTATCAGCAATTAGCAAAAGGTCACATGAACACGGAACACATAGCATGCTCAAACTCTGCAGGCAAAAAAAAAATGCAGGCAAAAATAGAGATGAAATCATCAATGTTGAGCGCATGCTGGGCATCACTGCGAACTGAACGGATTGTGCATCCCACTTAGCAGAGGCCAATCTGATTAATTAATTAACACCATCTCAAGCCGGGATGTGGCGACAAAATTAACTGTCTCACCTCCAAGTCATGGCATTAAAAGTTGGTGGGTAAGCTAATTCACTTATTGGAGCCATTTTAATTATAGAGCAGTCATACTATCACATGCTTCAAAGTGTCAAAGAGAAGTTTTTGTTTGTTTTGTTCATTTTTGGAGGTTGACTAACCCTTGTTTCAAAATTCTTGACAACATGGCAAAGTGCCAACAATTGGACTGTGTCAGTTGGAAGTGCCAGACCAGAAAAAGGTTGAGAATCGCCCACACACCAAATACAAAGCTCACCAGCCGTGCGGGGGGTCATGGGCTTCTGGTCACAGCTCGCAAAGCAGTAGTAATTGTGTCAACTATACCTTTTTTTCCCTCTCGCTACACCTCTTGCCAGAAGTCACAATTGTGAGGAAAAATTTGTCGTCATCATGAATGACCTCTAGAAAATGCAGCCTCTTGCAGTGAGAAGCTACATTAATATATAAATTTTCTGCTCACAGATTCATGTGAGAAGTTTGTCCATTAGCATCTTTTCTAATCACCGCTCATGATGTTTTCCTCGCTGTGGTGATGGAGACGCTTGGTGAGCACCTCCCCCCGTATCTTGTGTGGCGCCTTCATATGGAACGTTCGACTTCCAAGGAGTGTTGAGGGAAAATGTAAATGTTGTTTTCATTTGATTCCACGTCAAAACGCTCACACATGCCTGATGCAACTTTAACTTCAATCCACTTTTGTGGGCCGTGTTTCAAAGAGATGAAACCTGAAGGCGAGAAAGGAACTGGGATGGAATAATTAGAGCTCGATTTGTGTTTTGCGAATTGTTAACTCGGAGGCAAACGGTTTTACTGTGAATCCACATGGCTGACAGCTCCTGTGAAGTGTCCCCCTCAGGAGCCCACTAGACACATCAGCTTGTATCATGTTGCATTCCATGAGACACTAACATGTAGATTGTTTCAAATTCTTAATCCAAAACGGTGTAACAGGTCCCTATGCTGGCCAAATACAAAATCTGCATAATGCTATCATCTTCCTGATGCCAGACTAGCCAATGGCAAGATCAAGTAAGCATCTGGATTTGCATTTAAATCACAAATATACAGATATGGGCAACCTATGTAAAGACATGCAAGGGGGAAGGATATCAATCAACAGGAAGTGGGACACACATTCCCTGTTCCTGGCTGAGGCATCTATAAGAGGGCAGTAGGCTTCATGTTTTTCACCTGCAAGTTGCACCCTCAGTGCACAGTTGCTGGCATGTTTTGTAAGTATGGCAACAGTGTCTTCAGCCTTCATGAGTACAGACAAAAGTCTTTATTGAGAAGCGTTTGGGCAACACTTACTGAGATATGTTTTCCTCTTATAATTGTTATCCTTTCATATTGTTTGTACATTATTCAGTTGTATTATGCACCAGCTGTTCGCTTCATTTCTCTGCCTTGCTGAGTCTCTATGGAAACTGTCTCAGAGCACATTTGAAAATGACTCACTAAGACCAGCTTGAACCTGCTGTTTTAAATGGAATTTGAATACCGTAAACTTGTGGTCTTCCCGGAATATCCAGGGTAAACTTGTTCTTTAACAGGTAAAACCGCAATTACTGCTATTTAATCTGGCTTGTTTTTCATCATGCTGTGTTGTGGTACAAGCGGATGCTGCTCAAGTCCGTTTTCTTCCTGCCTTTATTCCACAGGCGTTAAACTCAAGGCCCGGGGGCCAAATGCGGCCCACGACATCATTCTATGTGGCCCACGAGCGTTTGGGTGACTGTTTCCATATACCACCAGCGTCAAACTCAAGGCCCACAGGCCGAATGGAGCCCAATGCGTTTCAACATAAATCTCCATCATTTAAACGTGCGTTGACTCAAAAACTACATCTCCCAAAATGCTCGAGGATCATCCTACCAGTAAAGTGACAGCAGCTGTGCCCTGACCAGATACAGGTACATACTCTATAAAATGTCAGCTTATCAAGAGGGGAAGAGGGGAACCAGGTTGTTGACTTGCTGAGAGATTGTTAGCTGATTAATTGGGTTTCTTTTCCTGACTAAATACAAGGATTTATGATAGAATAGTAGCAAATCCCAGACATATTTTTTATATATATATTCAAATGGGATATTTGTATGTTGAATAAGTAAAAAATTGTTAATATTAGAGATTTCTAAGTGAGTTGTGACATTTTATATCAAATTACTCCTCAAATTACTATACTTCCTGAATAATTGCTGTTGACATCTGGACTCTTGGGGGCCATGGCTACGCTGATTTGGCCCTCAGTGAGAATGAGTTTGACACCCCGGCTTTACTCCATTCATATGCTACTCTGATATTTTCTACCATCTGCAATCGACAGAACGTTGTGCTTGCAAATATGTGAGCTGTCGGAAAGCAGTGGGAAAGAAACATTTTCGGGTTGAGAGATTTTCAGGAGTGTGCTGTTACCTTCGAACATGAAATGATTACGCAGCTCACAAAGTTCACAGTGAAGTGCTCGCAGATGGCGGTGGAAAATAAATGAATAAATGAAAGTGTGTGTAGGTGGAATATTCTGGGTAGATGTGTTCTGTGGTAAAGGTAATTATGTCTTACGGTTGACACTTGGTTGAGAGGAAGACTTGGAGAGTACAAAAGCGTTTGCATACACCTCTTGGCAAAATCCAGTGGATACACATTTGGGCATGTGACATTGTACGCACGTACGGGCACACACACACACACACACACACACACACACACAACCTCACTTACTCACACATGTAGCACGTACAGAGTAGCACCTCACAGCATTTCTAGAAAATTACGAACGCTAACTTTGAGATGATTCAATAATGGCATCTAACAGAGAGCAGCGGTGGTACACGAGGGGGAGACGTGCTGTTTGTTTTTGTATTGATTGTTCAATATTAGGCCTGAGGACGCCTAAGCGCTGGGAAACTAATTATGGTGGATACAATCCAATACGAGAACATCTCAGGAATACAAACAAATGCCACCGCAAATAACATTTTCTAATTTCATAACTGAACTTATAATGATGATGATATAAACAAACCTCCTGACATTCCCTGAGGTGAAACATACATGTTTTCGCACATGATGTTTACTCCCCGTTTTGAGTTATTTCACAATTGCGATGTCATCCTTAGGAACGTTACATCATTAAGCCTTCCACCTATGACCCTCTTTGATGAAGAGAGTTTTGTGTAATTACCAATGATCAGTTTTTTTCAATCATCTCCTCTGCAGAAAGCATGTCGGCGGCAGCATTCAACTCCGGGCCAGTTGTCTAATGGCTTTCATGACTCACTGTCAGAGAGGCCAGGAGACGTGACCATTACAGGTGACTGCTTGGGCGCCACAGAGATGATCCACCTGTGAGGTGGTGACTCAACAGAACATGGCGAGCGGTGGACAGGTGGCGCTCTCCACAGGGAGCTGCAGCGAGACGGACACAAGCAAGTTTATCAGCTGGACCGTTGCGCTGAAACTTTCGGCAGGATGAAGACTTAGGGACAAGTTTCACTGCATGGCAGCAGATGTAATACAAGCACTATTTATCAAAGTCCGGCTCACGTAGGAACGAAAAAATGTGTTATTTACAGGGAAATTTGTGTCTCCACGCTGGGTTGAATGTTCATATCTGTGTGTATTGTCGATTCAGTATATCTTATCCACCATGTTGACATGCTTAAGAGAACTGTGTATCACATGCTTGGTGCTACAATTTTTTTATGCTCAACTTCAAGAGGGCTTGACGAAATTTATGTGATTTATGTGAAATTTATGTGACTTGTGGGAGAACTAAATCTGAATCAAACCTATTAATGACAAATTTACATGGCTAAGTCGAGCAGTCATACATAAAACAGAGCAGAAAAAGTACCACAAGGTTAATATACTTACCATTTAGTGGGAACAGTGTTGTTGATCACCCATTTTTGTCAGTGCATCAAAGTCTGCTGTTAGTTTTGTTCTGGCAATTCTCAGAGAAGATAATCATGAATTTGCCACCAATCTTTGGCGCGTCGGATTTGAATTGCCAATGGGCCACATGTGAGCCGTATTTTGCTCCTTTTTAAGCTAATTACTGGCAAAGCAGCAGCCTGAATGATAAATACATGTTTAGGAATGTTTTTTGTTGTATGAAAAGGAACCAATTCTTGAAAAATTCTAACAATCAAATTGGATTTAATTATCCTCTGTTCCTCCTTGGAACAATTATTTCAGTGAGGATTCTTGTGCTGGCTCAGCCCGTCAGTCAAATCTCAAAAGTCACTGTGGCCCCTGAGCCAAAAAGTTTGCCAACCTCTGGTATTGCCTGTGTCCACCTTATAATGAGAATTTGTGCGTCACATTTCAGAGGTTTTGATCAGTATTGTCTTTCCTCTTCAGGCTAAAAGCCTGAGCCAGGATAAGGTTTACCAGCTGACACCTTGTTTTCTAACTGTATTTATAGCCTGAGATCGAAATAGCATGGAACAAACTTCTCCAAACAAAGCAAAAGCTGCTTTAGAATAAACAATGGATGTCAGCATCTCTGTCGAGAAAGAATTGACATGTTTGGAGTCAGCACAGTCACAGCAGCGACGAACCAAAGTAAAACACAGAACGAGTGAGTGAGAGTCAATGGAAGGGAGCCTCTAACCAGAAAGAGTTGCATCTATCTGATTTCCTCTCCAGTTCCTAGAACATAGTTTTTGAGCTTTGATTTATCATTAGACGGAGAGACAGGAAATGGCAAATTCATTGCCGTGTGTTGCACCAGCTAAGCCACCACCTGCTCAACAGCATGTCCGAAGGGAATCACTGCAATCTATTACAAGCCCTCTCTAGAGCACAGCTTGTTTGCCGTTCCATACCCAGTGGGTAATTTGGAAGCGAGCCCACTGTTTTCTGCCGCATCCAGAACACTTACACAACAGAAACATTTCAAATGCATCACCAAACCTGTTTGACGCAGTTGCATGGTGCACAGCGTGCACCATTGCTCACAACAACAGCGCACAGCGATGCATTGACTCACCACTGGAGCAGAAAAGATCATCTCGCCATTGTTTCCAACATAATAGTTCTCAAATCTTGATGCGAGCAACAAGGGCAGTACCCAAGACTCCCTGCGATGCGATGAGGCAACAAAAAAAGCACAATTGCAATAAGCAAAAATTGTCTTGCGAATGCTTTTGGCGAACGGTACTGGGCATCCTTCGTCTCTTCACCTCCACTGCGCAGGTCATCTCAGAGCACACACAAGGTTCTGATCGTCCACTAATTTCACCTTAACGAGGCTTTTATTGGCTGCTTTGGGTTGCTCTCTATTTGCAATTTCTTGCAAAAACACGAGAAGCCCCCAGGCTACAGTAAACACGTGAAACGTTTGGTTGTCAAGGAAGTTAAGATTTACCCAATGTTTTGCACAAACAAGCCAGTTCTGGGCACCACTGTTAAGCAATCAAAACAACACTGCAACAAAATGTATGAATGCATCATCCATCCAAGTCAATGCAACCATCTCGAAGTTTACCAGCAACAGTCAAAGGTATGACTGTGCTACGTGAGGAACTGCAGACAATAGAAAAAAATCCTTATTCTGTCTGATCGGCACAACAATCGTCAAGTGCTTAATTAACTTCAAGCTTGAAAGCAAGGTTTGGAGCCATAAAATTGATCTGTAAGAACAGTGCTCACCTGCTGAAGTACCAGTTATTCAGTAAACAAGCACATCATTCGAGGAGAGGAAGGAATCATGTTATGAAAACAAGAGTGTGTGCAAGAAGGGGCAAGGTCTTTCTTACCATACAGCCATACCTATGATGCCGTAGCCATGTCGGTATGTTGCAACATGTCAATGTTGTTGTCTCGGTGTTGTTGCGGTGGCATATTGTCAGATGCTGAGTCTTAATATTGCAGCTCCAAATCTCATGTGAATGCTCTGCTGTTTGGACTGACACTGGACAAGTCAACTGAATGTTAGTCTCCCAGAGCCTGTGGGTACTAAAGCTAAAAAACTAAAGCTAAGGTGTTGCTGTGTGTGTGTGTGTGTGTGTGTGTGTGTGTGTGTGTGTGTGTGTGTGTGTGTGTGTGTGTGTGTGTGTCTGAGACCATATAGCATATGCACTATATGTTGAGACAGAAAGAGAGATGATAACTCCAGCATACATTTTCACACATTTTTGCTAATTCCTCTCTAGTAGACAAATCATGACACTCATTATCACATAGGAATTTCTTTTATCTGTTTTGGCTGTAATCCATTGCTGAGACAAAAAGATGCAGTGATCACAGCAGTCCAGCAGGTGTTGATGTGAGCCCTCACAAGTGTTATTAGAGACAAACCTCAATGTCTCTTCCTCTCTTTACCCTCTCTCTCTCTCTCCATCTGTCTCCTCTTATCCTCTTGTAGACACCTCCAGGATTACTGACCTGTATACATGACAGCAACTTGTGATACCACACTATTTCTATGATGTGCAGTGATTTAGACATTTCACCTTGGCGATGAAAGGGTTATTGGATTAGGATGGACGTCTGCTTTACCTGGTACTGACTATTAGGAAACGTATTGGAGGGAATAAGATCATTGCTTTCCAACCAGAGGTGTTGCATTGGCCTGATGATAGCAATTGTGTTGCATTGGGGAAAAAACCCAAATCACCTTACCTACTAACATTGAAGATGAAGTAACATTAAGTACTACTAATGCTAAACATAAACCATTAGTACTACTCAATGTAGTTAGATAGTTGGGTAGATACCGGTAGGCATGTAGGTACTTTTTTGATCCAGTACTACTGATCCCTGAAACTTTATGCCCCTGCAGCTCCAAGTAACACTGATAAATGAAGTAAAGTGAGTCATTCATTACTTGCATTCAGTTACACAGAAGTTCTTTTATAATGTACAGGGGAGTTCTGTTTGTCGTAGCTCCCTCCATAAAGCAAAGCTATGGAATCTCTAAAATTCACGCAAAAGAACACCTATCTTGTTTGGGGTTTTTTTGCCCTTGTTTTCTTGTGTGCCAAAAAAAACAAATGTGATTTTTAAGTCAGCTAATACAAGAAGCGGCAAGTTCCATGCTGGTAACAATCTGGTGTTGGATTCAGTTATGTTCTGCTGGTGGCTGAGAAATTGATCCAACCGTGAGAATCAGTAAACTAAGCTAATGTTTCCCCTCCATGCCTGTTAAAATAGGACAGCTTCACAGAAATAGCTCATGTTGTGTTTTGGCTGCTGAAGGAAACACAAAGTATGTTTGCCTGGTGTGAGATGAAGACCTTGTTTCCCACTCCACTCAAAATATCACAGCACATATGGCAAGAGGATCAAAATCCTCTCAGCATAGCAAACACTCTCACTCTGTCCGACGAGGGGGATCTTTCAACACGACATGGTCATAAATGTCCATTGCTTCTTCCATGTTTGCAATTATCTATTTCCATGTCGTGAGGTGTGTCCATGTGTGGTGCAGACTTTAAAGTAGTTTCATGGTGACTTCACTGCTGTTTTCTAGTTTTTTGTTATCTCTGATACCCTGCCTTTACCTTTCCCTACCCTTCCTTCATTGCTCTTGAATTTCCTGTATCGCAAGATCAATGGATCAATAAAGTACCCACCTACCTGCCTACCTACCTACCTACCCACCTACCTACCTACCCACCTACCTACCTACCTACCTACCCACAAGATAAATTGCATCAGTTTCCAGTTCTCAAGAGCCATCGCCGAAATTGACAATATGATTATTAATCATTTTTTTGTTACATTAGGATCAATTCTCAAAAGAAGAACCTAACCTTCTCTAACATCACTTCTTAGTTTAATCCATCCCGCTCTTTTGCTGCCACGAATATTTGTTTGGAAACATTACAGCCTCCAGTGTTTGAATTAGCCACACAAAGACGTTGTGAAATGTTGACGTGATTGCTCATTATCACTAATGCTGCAGTCACCCTGTGACGGCAGCAAAATATCTCCCCTTGAAATGACTTCTTGCTAAGAGAGGAAGAAAAGAGGAGTAAGCCATTAATGTCCTACAGCTTGTCATACAAGAATGAGAGCTGCCAGGTGTAGACGACCACCTTTTATTTCAGTAACCACCTTTTACCAACATCCTTTTGAAGTGCCCCACGCTTATCGTAATTGATTCTACCTGCTTCTACCCATGCTTTTGCCCAAAATCTGTGCAGTAATATGCCACCTTCAACTTTTTGAAACCCATACCACAATGGAAAAAGGTGTAGGGCCTGTTAAGCATGAATCATGCCTTGATGCTGGATGTAACAAGGCTGCCAGAGGAGCACAGTGGGCCGATCGAGTCCTCAGTTTCACTGTGTTTATGATAAATTTCCATCAAGGTACTACCATCGGGTAAGCATCCCTTCACCCTCCTATGCAAGGATCTGCTCTGAGGCATCACGCAGAAATTCAATTTTATCTCATAAGCTTCAAGAATCCCTTTACTATTTTCTGTAACCATCAAAACAGCAACATTTGAAAACGCAAATAATCTTGACAGGCAACGTGTGTGCATCGTTGGTTCGCGATTTGTAACACGCACAACACAAATAAACAGCTTTGTGCTTATTCTGTCAGTCTGCTGATTGCTGAGATACTCCAATGTTTCAGAGATGAAACAAGTCTTGCACTGGGTTTGACTTGCATAGAGAGAATATAAACTCTTTTCCCCAAGCAGGAGGTGTGAGCATCGGAGAAATTCACACACACTCTGCCATTCCATCAATTTTCAGCATTTGTAACCAGAGCATTAACCAATTTCCTTGAATTTAAACAGCTCAGTGGGTTTGTCTCCCTAATAAGCGTCAACACACACACACACACACACATACACACACACACAACCATCGCAAAAGATTTCATGACTTGAAAAAGCCCGCGTACACACACACAGCTTGGAACTAGCTTCTGTCATTGGTAACCCAGAAACCAGTAAAGCCTAGAGGACGGAGGAGACGAGCGAACAACAAAGTGACTGTGTTCTTTGCTCAAATAGTATACACTGTAACCCCAAAATGCTTTTCAAAGTCAGCTTGAGGCTAAAAAGTCATTTGTTTAATGATTTCTGCCCAGCAGGAAGCCACCAGTCTATTTATAAAAAAGTGATGCTGATAGCGAGGCCACACCTTCAGCACACACCGCACAATGTTCTATAGTCTATCCTCGGATGGCCTCAACAAAGGTACACTAGCTGGACTTTAATGTGGAAGTTTTCTGAGAGGTCAGTGCTGACCACTTTGTAGCGCACACTGTGGGCACTTGAGACAATGGATGCATGTAAAAAAAGAAGAGGCAGGGAGTGCACTAAGATGGAAAAAAGAAATATGTGCATTAAATTTTGAACATATTTTTTTCTTTTGCCTCCACGTATCCTTTTGGTCTTTGTCCCAACAGTGTGTTACTGCTGCTGCTGCTGCTGCTGTGTGAGGTGGTCCAGCCTTCTCGCTGAGATGTGCCTGGTGGGATATATCATCAGAAGTAGTTGTTGGGGGATCTTAGTGGACCTCTGCTACCACCTAGAGGGCACAGAAATGGTGGCGTTAGCACATTTCAAATTGTTCCATCCAAAACGCAACACAGCCATGCAAACTAGCATTTTCCCAATTCTTGTGCAGTTCAACTGGATACTAGTGTTCTAGAATGAGCAGTTGCTCGAGGTGCTTTCACTTCCTCCCATACTCTTGAACAATTTAACATTTTCTGGTTGTCACTCTTATCATAGATAAAAACAGCCATTGCGTTAATTAAATTGTTATTGGCATCTTCAACATCATTAATATAATTGATCATCAGCAAAGGACACGCCACATGTGTGACAAAGACTTCAACTCAAATCTACAGCTACTGTATAAAAACTAAGTCAGATATCCATTATCTTATCATCAATAATTTAAAATTTTAGCTATGACAATACTCTCGAATCATTTTAACAGTTTCAGTGGTAGTTTGTTGTCAGGGATAATAATAACAATAATAATAATAATAATAAAAATAATAATAATAATAATAATAATAATAATAATAATAATAATATCCATAAATGTAGGAACAGTTCTCATTTAGAGAGGAAAACGAACAGAGGATGCATACAAAAAGTCTTGACATGAATACTATTTCTTTATATCCTTTGTATTTTTTTTCAGCACTGTCTGGCTTCAGTAATAGCGATGAAAGTCAAGTCTCTTATTCATATTGAGCTGCTGCTTTAAAATCACAATTGATACCTCCTCACACATTGGCAAAACATTGTAATTCTATGGAAAGCAGACATCCCCAGAGACTTCACTTTGTCTTGTGCAGTGTTTTTAATCTGGAGTAACACTTGCGCAAGGCCGTAGAACTCCACTCTCAGCCCACCTCTATGTAATCACAAGTTCAGCTGTGGGTCAGTCCATCTCCATAAATTATCTGAGGTAGAATAACTTGGCATTGCATCCTGATATTGGTGAGTTCAGGTTTGAGGCGGCTTACGCCAGAATGGACGGTAGCTTAAAAGGAAACCAAGTGTTCAAAATCAACCTGTTATCTATTGAGGTGAGGACATTACAACATTACTAAAACACCACCGATGCTGCGTTTGCCCAACAAGAGCCTTCAATTCACCCTCCCTTACAGGTACATGGCAATTGGAAGTGTGTCCAATTGCCATGCAGTTTAAATGTGTATCACAACGCCCAAAGTGACCCCCACTGCTTTCAAAGAATTAAAGCAGGCTTTGACAACAGACTGATTCATTGCAACCGTCTCTTGTAATAAATAGTATGTGTGGAATTGTCCTGACCTTATCATTGGTGCTTCCAAATTGACTTAATGAAAGTCCAGACAGCGTCGACATGGATCTTGATCCTACTTAACATTCAAAGGAGGATGTATGGATACAGACTGACCAGGGGTCTGTGGTGCAAAGAACCTTTGCAAGAGTGCAAATGTTGTATGTTTACAGAAATACAATTTTCTCAATGTATCAGCCCCTCTGCAGCTGTTGTGCTCTAAAAACAGAGCATTTGTACTTTAGGTATCAACAGAGGAGATAAAACCTAGATTAATTGAATTTTCAGAAGAAAATCATCCACGATAAGCAGCAATATCAGTAAAATGACCACACTCTCTGTGAGACTGTACACACTTCTACCTGTACGAGCTGATGCATCGCATCGAGCCACACATTATCACAGGTTTCTCTGGCAGCTGGGAGACGCAGCCCTCGTGGTTCAAATTAAGGCACAGAATCCAGCATAACCTTTTGAACAGCTGTGGCTGCAGATAAAACCATAATCTGATAAAGACAGCTCAGTAATACGATAACCTGAAGCTGGAGATTCACCAATAATTCCCTGATAGGTATGAAAGAACACTTTGTGATCCTCTTAGTCCAGGAGCTTACTCACCTCTGTCTCTATTACGGCCCAATCAAAGCTGGATGGGCATGATTGCGAGGCGTCCACGTTGCAGGGAGGTACAGAGGAGAGAATGAAAGATGCGTGTAAATGTATTATTTGGAATGAGTTTTCGGGATGTCATTTTAATGTCCTCACTATGGCTCCCTGGGGACTTTTATTCGTAATGAATGTGACAATGCCTCCTTGTCCGATGTGTACTGGGTTGAAGAAGAGGAGATTTTAATGGTTCTATACCTCCTTTTTCCGATTTTAAGGCAAGTCAAAGAGTGAAGAAAATGAATTCATCTGGCTACATGGTGAACAAATGAAGCGAACAATAACAACGTTTTACGTTTGTTTCTTGCATTTTCTGCCCCTCTATATTTGCAGCCATGCTTCACATGTGACCTGCTGTCATAGAGATATGACTATATTTAGGTCTGGGCTCAGGCAGGTCAATTTCAAACCAGAAATGTCAATCCTTCCCTTTCCATAGCCAGAGCTGAAGGCCTGCCCCACTTTCTGGTTTTCTATTCTACTTGTTTCCCTGTGCATTTCTCTCATTCAGGATTTCTTATATCTGAAAGCACAAACCGAGCAGCTGCACATTTTGTCCATATTCAAAGATAAACTGGGTCCCTCACCTCTACGATGGCTGTGTTGGATGTGTAGTACTGCGGCATTTGAACGGCATTTGATGATTACTTTGACCTCCTCCCTTCTTATATGATATGTAAGTAAATGTTTGAATTTTAATCATTTAAGCCGCAGGATTTTTTCATCTCCTGTACAGACAAATGGGTGGATGCCATATGGAGATATGGCTGGCAAGATTTTTCAGAGACGTGCTGTTGTGTTTACCACAGAGTTTTGTTTTGCTCTTGTCTGCAATGTTTGTATTCAGTCTTACTGTTTTAAGAAGTTAAAAAAGAAAACATGCAGTAGATGATACCATACACAGCCTATATTCAAACAAAACAAAGCATTTTTCAGACAGTCCACTCAGCTGAATCATTGGCAGTCTGCCTTTCACCCAATTCTGCCGACATCATTTGAGACAATATTGTTACTATGGATTCAAGACAATTTGTCACCATGCAGAGAGTGTTCTCAACATGCAAAGTCAGGAAATGAAGCAACACACAATCAATGGTGCAAGAGTGGTGCTACGTTCTTTCGTATAAATGGTGGCATGCTCAGTATTATAATTGTAAACTCTAAAACAACTGCAAATTATTCAGCATTCAGACCTCAGACCTACAGATAAGTTTAATTGTGTTGTGTAGTCATTGCGCATCTACCAGTTGTGACCTCTGTGGCACAACTGATGAAATTGTTGCATCGGAATGGGAATTGGTGGTAATACCTTGGTATAAAGATTAATGAGATATTTTTGAGGAAAAAGGGCAACATTTCCACAAGGCTGAAACCTTTCAAAGCTGAGCAATAATGCATACCTTGGTGAGGTGAAGTTGGGGGATTGTCCTGCCTCCATGTCTTGTCTTTTCGTTTCCTGTTTTATTGTGAAAAGTAACTCCTCTCTCTTTTTAGGTCACTTACCTTTACTCGTTTGTCCTGGTCCAACTGTGCTTAGGTGTTGTCACCTGTTCCCTGTTAACTCGTGTTCAAATCGTCTTGTCTTGTACTAGTGTGTTTATCATCCCGTGTCCATGCCAGCTCTCCTTCACAGTCTTTGCCACAGTCCTCCTCAAAGCCTTGTCTGGATTTATCCTGTTCCAAGTGAGTGTTTTCTGTTATTAGCCAAAGATAGATAGTTTTTTTTTTTTTTTGCAGTTCAGATGTTAGTCCTAGAAGTCTTTTTGGTCTTTGTCTTATATCTTGTTTTTGTTTCATAGTTTGTACTGAGGTTGCCCTCCTTTCCTCACCTCTGTGACAGGATTGATTTGCAGTACGATACCTCAGACCTGACCTCGGCTTCGTTAGTGTTTGTCAGTCCGCGAGCTTTGTGTTAAGGAGAGCGGACAATAATGACTATTTGTGTCTGAACTTGGGTCTGCATCCTGCAGAAGCAGATAAATAAAGGAATAAGTAAATTTATTGGATGTGCTCGAGGTAATGGGGAGTAAAAAAAATAAGGACATGGCCAAGCTAAATCGATGCCCAAGTGCAGAGATGCATTATTAGCAATTGGTTAAACAGATCGTCTGAAATCATTTGCTCAAGGGCTGTGGTGCTTTTTAAATGAGATTGCGACTGAAATCAACCTAAAACCCTGTCATTCATATATCTGGAAGCACAACTGCGCCCCCCAAACCTCCTCACCCCCCTCATCCACCCACTCCAATTCCCTCAAGCCGCTGCCAACATGTGCTGATGATATTAAGTCCAGCCTCTGCTCGGGATCAAACAGTGACCCACCAGGTTATCAAGCACTTTGAGCCGGACATTCATAAAACATGCGTTCCTCAACTCGCTCTTGGCAACGGCCCAGATGTAATAAATCATACACTGTATATTTTATGACCTTACTGGTGCAGGTTTGTATTAAAGGTTGTATTAAGGAATTCTAGAACTACTGAAGATGGGCTTTGCTGCATGTTTAATGCTGGTTTTAATTATGCACTGCTGACCGTCATCCTGGCAGCATTTGTGCAGGAATCGTATCAAGAGCAACATTCAACTCTGAACAAATACACTTGTAGATAATCTAGGTCATGTTCACAGATATTGTTCAGCCTCTATGCAAATCCTGTGGAAAAAAGATTCACTGAAAAAAAAAACCTAATAAAAACTGACTTTGCCACCACACCTCAACCCCTTTTATCTTTCCAACACTGCATATGTGCCCACATGTGCACACACACCCACATAGATGTGCAAAATCTCAAAAAAGAGAAGAGAAAAAAAGAAAAATTCTTACAACCTCCTTATCGCCATTGGACTAGCCCTTGTTATTGCTTCCATGTATTTCCAATTATTTTATATGTGAAAGAGGGCGAAGGGACAAATGGAGAGAGAGAGATCAAGAGAGCAAGAGCGCGGCAAGCCAGGACACTTTGTAATGCCATGGGCCAGTTATAAGGAAGATAAATAGTGTGACACCTTAATAGAGCCATACCGTTATCCTTTATGAATAAAGTGAGATTGCTTCATAAAAGGTACCCCCATGATTAATGATTGGAGTGCAACACCTGCATCGATTCTGGATGTAAAAGACTCTCCTGTATTCACAGTTGTTAATGTTAAAATAAATGGCATTGTAAAAGTTGACTGTCAAAGAATAGGGAATCTGATTTGGGCCTCTGGTCTATGCCAGTGGTTTCTTTTTTTTTGTTTGTTTGTTTGTTCTTTTTCGCCTGACAATTGTTCCTATGTTGCTGAATATAATATTGCAGTTATCACAAATGGTGACATGGTGCATCAGTGGTCTGTAATGATTTAAGAATATTAAGGTGAGACCTGAAATTTAGCTTTATATGATAATGAATTTGATGAATAAGAGAAGAAGTACCAATCATCAATGTGTCCATGAATATAAAATTTATTGTAGTCATTAAGTGCTTGGCAAAATGCTTAACGTGCAGGAATTTGAACCCCTTGACGTTAACCCGATTGTTATTCACATCTGTGCGTGAGCTACAGCCCCAACTCAAAGAGTGGGAGGACATTGATGAGAGCAAACCGGTTACACATAAATCACAGACTGAGGCAAAATCAGTATGTTTGGTTTTCAATCTGTTTTGGAAATCAGCTCACCAGTGAATTCTGTCGCTTCCGTCTGTTGGTTTACTTCACATTGAGATGTTTAATTCATCATTACTGTCTACTTGGAGAGACTTATCGGACTTGTCTTCTCTGTGTGCTCATCTCTGTGAAATGATAATCTGATCAGAATGAATATTTTACTACCGCAAAGGCTCAATTGTAGGCTTGCACCCCTTCATTTTCCCCCCCACTTACACTTTACAGCACTTCTTCTCAGTTATGGCTCAGCAGTGACATCATTAATCTATCCAAACATCCATCCGTCCATCACTTAAAAAACCGACACTCCTCCGGATGCCATATTTCATAATCCAGCATCAGGGTTACCATATTGAAGAACCTTTGCCCCCCAAAGGCGGGTCAGTTTATGATCTCTATATGTCAACGCAATAATGGAGCACCTTGGTGCTTCATTTCTTCCCTAAATATCACTCCAGAGGGACTTCTCAGGTCAGTCAAGTGCTCTTAATGTCCCACTATTCCCTAAGGCCCCTCCTGTGTTGAAGGCCCCTCCTGTGTTGCACAGGGCCACACTGTTGTGAACCGTGAGTTTCAACCGCCACTTGCATCCGACGAGCTACTCACAGGTTACTTAGAGTAGGTGAAGCGTCTGCTATAATGCATACGGCATTTCTCACATTTTGTCACTGTCCCTTATCATGACGATGACCAATGGGAGGAAATCTCACTAAAATCGATGCGTTCAGATGGCCTGTTGAACCTAGATCAATAGCAGCAGTCCGGGAGCGGATTTGTGCTCTGATTTGATGTATCTCACTGACAGGCACTTGGGTGCACACACAACCACACACATACGCGCATACACACACACACAATCTCTGTCTCCCTCCAGGCTAAATAGATTGGTGGCAGTCCCCAGTTCAGTGTGGTTAAGTCATCAAGTGCTGTGACAAAGATGGAAAGCGTTATTATCTGATGCTGCTGTGGGTACACACAATGTGAGACAAAGGTGGGTCAGGATCAATACCGATACTGCTATAAGTGCAGCACCCCAGATGCTGAGCAAACGCTTACGCGTCATACATACTGATTTTTAAGTGTCTTCATGTCATGAGGTCAAAGGAGCACATTCGCTGTGTGGTCATGACCACCCCTGTCTCCCCTGCCCCGTCTCCCAAGCCCCTGAAAACCCCCATTGTGAATATATTTGTGACACCAATCTTGAGCAATCTGACGGGAGGCAATGGACATTGGACGCATCGACTGAAGCATCAAACTTGTCGGAAATGCAGTGATAAGAAAGGTCTGCAAGGTCATGATGTAGAATCCCAAAAGAGTGTAACTCAGTTTGTGCCAGTGTACATTTTTACTTCAAACTTTACAGTTAATGCTTACTCCCTCCGCCCTCTCCAGAGCGAGGCGGCTCTGTTCGCTCCCCGATATTGTTGTAACTAATCGCAAGGAAAGGCTGTCACTTCGTGAGTTGCTTGCATGCAATAGCGATAGCCATATTTGTCCAATGGAGTTGGCAGTGACAGAGAGAGGAAAGAGAATAATTGAATTTGAATTGCAGATTCTGACTGCTAAATCCCAAGCTTCTGAGATGTGGGAACAAACATCAGCACTTCACAGCGGGGGAATGTTGAATAAAAAAAATAAAAAATAAAAACAGCAAGGACAGCAAAATGGCTGACTGCTGTTAGACAATAAACAGCTGACACAAAACTTTGCAGCGACCTGATGTACCCTGACTACTTTGCCCCGCCAGGTAAATCTCTCAAGAGAATTACTGCTCTCTAGGAGAAAGTCATGGGTGGGTAAAATGCGACCAAATGACTTCTCGGCAGCTTGTGAGGGAGCCCACAATTTGCATATCTCCCGCTAAGGATGACAGTGTGCTGCTGCAACGTGTCTTTGAACGCTTGGTGGGGAAGCGGCCCTGTCAAGATTCTGTTGTTTTTGTCTCCTCCTGTGTTAACTTCGCATGCAAGCGAATGATGTCATAATTGGGAAGGAGAACCAGAGTTAAGTGGTGCTGGACTGAACACAATCACGACTTCAGAGCAGATCTCCACATAGAGGCACGTCAAATCATCCCGCACGATGGTGTCTTTGTTTGTTCTGCGTGCAAGGGATATGAAAGCATGATTCTCGAGAGAAATGGCAGCTGACAAGCTGTGTGCAAGGCAGCGGCGAGAGAAATGAGCAAAGAAGATTTGTTCTCTGGTGCAGCAATACCCCTGGTGGAAACAGAACAGAACAAGTGGTGCATAAAAGGAGTGGGACTGAAGGGACAAATGAGACAGGAAGGAGAATTTAAAGTCAATTTAGAGACCTCAAGAAACTAGGATTGCTGCCATTTTGTGAATTTATGGAATGATATGTTGACCGCATGCTGGGGATGTTTTCTGTGGGATGCTTTCTTTTGTGATTAGGGAAGTCATTTTTCCGTCCTGCAGTCAGACGTTTGGTGTTATTGATCTGTTTATCTTGTTATTAACATTCATGAGTGAGGTCTGCTTCTGGGTTTGTGTATCATGAAAGGGACACTCTCGTTTCACAGTGTCACACATTGCCAAGTCCTGTTCAGAACAAATCCCTCCATTATGACCCATGGAGTCAGCCTTTCTGCGTTCTGTAGCCTCTTGCTGCTGTCTCCCGCTGCCCCTCACGCCCACAAAAACACACACTGTGCAACCTCCCTGAACTTCAGGGCCACCTTGTTTGGTATTCTGAGGACAAACTCTTTGAGAATAAGTGCCCACCCAGAGAGCTCTTGATTTGAACTACTCTCTATTGATCCTTTGCTGGCTTTTTGACCACAAAAAACTACTTTCCTCTCTTGCACCCTTTGGTATTGTGGTTCCGTTCAATGGATGTCATTCCCAGTTGAGAACCCCGTCTTGATTCGGCTCAGACTTTCTCTCCACTCAAGTTTCGCATGAGGTCAACAGTGAACTCCTGTGACCTGTTGAGCTTTTCCAAAGCCAGCAAAATCTCAGTTTCTGTCAGGTACACTTTGGCTATGAATTATGCAGGTAAACTCTGAAAGTGAAATAACAAACTGCAGGTTACAGACAGACCCCTGCAACCTATATTGCGTGGTATTTCTGTGGCCTCTTCACCATACCTTGGACCCTTGCTGCAGCCCAGTCAGGGTATTGTTTGGAAAAATAAACGACCAGACTGTGAATGCTACAAAACTCCAAGTCCCCGGGACCAAATACCTCAAAGCACCAGATACAAACAGAAAAGCACAAGAGCACACTGCTTAAATTGTACCTTGCCAGCAAAAAGATGTCAGAAATTTTTTGCCAGTGATATGGCTGAAACTATTATCTTGAAGACAGCAGTGTATGAGAAAACAGATACTTTTCAAACCCGCATGAATGCACATGCAAGCTTTTAAAGAAGCAATTTGTATTGTTCCACTGTCACATTAAGACTATTGTCGTGGAATTTTTTTCTCAAACTGTCTTCACTTAGCTAACGAAGTCCACTTGTGTTACACTTATTCTAAGGTCACTGTATACAATCAAGTCAGTCATATACAATGGCAAAAACAATCGTGAGCCTCCTGTTGCTGAACTGCACAACAGCATCTTTGTCTTTCTGAGTTGAAGGATGTATTATCACAAATACTTCTTTTTTAATAAAACAAAGAGGAGTTTTTTTTTTTTAAAAACGCTAGAAAGCCGGGGGCATGACCTTATGTTTTATTAATGCCGTCTCCTCTTTCTTAAGATAAGGGCTGTCATTGTTGCACCGCCACCTTGAAACATGGCGTGACCACTTTGTGAATCCTGTCACCTTGGAGTTTTTGCAATGAAAGCAGCACACAGCGGCATTCTAATCACAAAGTACTCATTCATCTGCTAGAATACAATGGGTAAGAGAATACGACATGTTCATTATTTAGTTGTTATTAAGTGATATGATATATTTTTGATAAACAGCTGCTATTGGGGGATTTAGTTGTTCCCACCTGTACTTGTCTGGGTGTGAGTGCATACAGATTTGCATGCAAATAAAAACTTGAGGGGTACAACTATGCAGTGTTTTCGAAGGAGTTCACACACAGCACAGTGAGGAAAGTCCTCACTGCCTCATGCCGATCATACAGCACAAAGAGATGTTTTTCCAGTGACATTCATAGAAACATCACTATACCCTCATTACTGAGCAATTGCACCATAACGTGCAGTTCTGCAGTTGTAATTAAACTACCTGGACTGGATTAAGCGCCCCTGCTGTGGTTCCGTTAATTTATCTTCATTTTGTCCTCTTTTCTGGACCCACTCTTTATAACCATTCCGAAGATACCTCGCCGTTGAGACCTCAGCTTAGAGACTGGCAGTTGAATCACAGGACAACATTGCCCCCCTTTGGTAGTTTTGGAGATAACACCTCCAATCTTGACGTACGGTCCTAAATTTCGTTTTGTGACAGTTATCACTGACCTTGTCTTCGTTGTCTCACAGTTGCAGCCCGTTACATCTATACAAGGGAGAGAATGTCATTGAGTATCGCATGATTTCAACAAAATGGCACTTCGCGTATGTGTCGTTGCATCCATGCAGTAATCCCTTATTGATCTTGGAGGAGTATTCACCAAGGAGCAGTGTGCAGGGCTTGAGGGAATGGGAGGCTGCAGTGTGAATGAGCAACAATTGTAATTATGACTTATCAATGGAGCTACTAACGTTGGATTGGTGTGAACAGGGGACTCCAACTCTATTTTTCAAAGTTTCATTCAAACCAGTACTGTTGAAAACATTCCACTTTTACTTTAAATGACACACCTGAGTGTAATTGTGTGTTAAGTCATTTCACTGAAGGTTGGGTTGATCTCAAATGAGGCACATAGTCAATTTTGAGGTATTTCAGTTTCACGTGTCTGCTGTCTGCATGTTGTGGGTTGTCCATCGCAGAGATAGAAGTCCATCGCAGTGATAGAAAACCCTCAAAAGGGTGTTTCCAAAGGTGACACCTTTGTTTGTCGTTTTGTTTGTTTGTTTTTTGTGGATTTAACCAGCTTGTTAAATCCACAAAATTCATAGTTTTTTTCATTTTAATAAAGCCATGCTGAAAAGCAGATTGATTTTTTTTTTGTTTTGATTTGTAGCATACAGCTGTAACCTGATGTAATGTAAAGGCGCATTCTGTTTCCATTCTAAAATGTTTCCATTTTCCAGTCAGAAAATATTTTTGGCACCAATTTTGCATCCCTATATGAATTTGGCATCTTATTGCAGTATTTTTTTCATTACCATTTCTATGTTGCCGGATCCTCATGCGATTAGTTGTACTCTCTGCTGTGTTGACATCCAGGTCATCTCTTATATACTGCTGTGACGCAAGGATATTCACATAACTCACACTCATAATTAGACAAAAGTCTTTCATTGTCCTTCCGCTGGAATGTTCTTTGGGAGAGGTGTTGATTATGCCAGCTAAGGGGTTTTCTGAAACCCGACACCTGAGTACGTGTCTGTACAAGGAACGAAACAAAAATGACCTCTCATTCTTCATGCAGAACAAAGCCAATGACTCAATAACCTGCAATTATGTTGGCTGAAACAATACCAGAGGCAAGAGAAGACAAATGTCTGTGTGCGTGTGTAAATGTTGGTCACACTCATGCCATGAACTATAAGCATGAGTGGTTGGGTGAAGCCTCTGGTATACACTGCTCATATCAGCATCCTCTTTCTCGACAAATTTCAATGCCCTTTACATTACAAGTAAATGTATACAAAATTGATATCTTTCAAATTGTGAAAACGTTTTTTTTTTGACACCTCTGAACATTGTTTATCACTCTGAAATTTAGACTTATCCTTGCACCATCTGCAAAATTGCTCAATGGTTCAGTGACTCAAAATAATTTATTTTCCTCCAATACCCATCCATCCAATGCCATTACTCTTGACAATTGTAAACAGGATCACAATGTAGAGGTTAATTTTCCTGCCCTAACATATTTCCCTTTCAACTGTGGCTGTGCAATATCCAAAGCTATGCAACTGCAACTGTTGTAGGAAATATAAAGTCAGTTTGTTCATGCCTCATGAAATCCAGATTTTTTGTAGTAACTGTCTGGCATGGATTAAATGCCATAGCCTCAAAGAATAAGAAAATGCAAGAAAATACAGAGCCTACATGTTCTTGAAACACGTAATATTGGAATTTCAAAGCCTGGCGTCTCTCAGTGTTGCTTGGGTTACCACATAAATAAATTATAGCAACTTAAGTATTTGGATAAATATATTTCTGCCTAACCTAATTACCCAAGAGCACCCACAAACGTTTGCTTTTAGATATATTAAGGCTATTAGTTTTCCTGTAACTCTTGCTCTCGATGAGCCAGGGTAGTTAGTGTAATATTATGGATCTGTTGCATTTTCACGACATAATCATCTATATTTGCGACACTATATTTTGCTGTGTGTTGCATATACATATATTGTTTGGTAGTGACTGCCTTGTAGTCATGTTGCATCTTCATATATGAATTGATCCTGGTATCCTGTACTCTCTCAATCACACTACAGTATTTAGAATATCCCCAATGTTATATTTTTCTAGGTTAGTTCTCACTTTCCTTTGTTTTTGCTCTGTTCTGTGAGCTGCTGGGACTTCAAATTTCCTGTGTCAATCGATCATTGGATCAGTAACCTTGATGGATTATTGATAGATAACATTGATCAATAACAAATGCAGGTAATGTTTGAGGTTACCTGCCTGCCATCATCTTCCACTGAGTCCTCTCAACTCACTAACCCACAAATGTTTTAAGAGGCACTCCATGCATTAATGCTTTGTTGGTTTGGAGTGCCTCTCTCTCTCCTCATGGAGTGATGAGGAGATGAACACCATAGGTCCCAGAGGTGATTTGAGGTTAAACCTTGATGCTAAAAACAAAACAAAAACTGGAGACGTTATTTCAGTATCCCATCACAACATGGGGAATATGAAGAGGAATAAATCATGATGGAATTATATTTTCGACAGATAAGACAGAACACAGCAGCATTGGAAGAGGGAATCAAAAGATCTATCGACCCATACAGTACTGCCATAAACTGAGGTGATTGCAGGAAAAATGTGCCCTCAGAGTTTAGCGATGTCAAGTTTTTCTGCAACATCAGTTTTCCTTGTGCGTAAGATCATGATGATAATCATATGGACGAATGTGCAACCGCACACATTCACTGCATTAATTACACTTCCTTCTAATTCCGCTCTGTGTCCATCTAATTAGTTTGAGAGGCAGGGGTGAATGAGAGGGAAGGTCATACCGGGCGCTGCAAATTAGTGCTCTGGGTCTAGCTGATGAGCCGGGGGCATTTGCGTCTACTCCAGAGTGTGACGCGCCCAGATAAAGGCACGGCTCAAATCATCTCTACCCATCTCTTTTCTCTCCAACATTAGTAACTCAGGTCAGTCCCATTTTGTTGCACTTCCATCGTCTTCATTCCAGCAGCTGTACATCTGCTAAAACGCAGTGAGGCAGCACCTTAATTTTGACACTGAGGCTGAGCATGTGATATGTCTCATTAACTGCTGAGCTCAATTTAGGGCAAAGTTAAGTTCTCGGGGGAAAAGCTAGTGCTGGGTAATCATTCCACGCAGTTAGACTGCTTGTCTCTCACTTTACTCGAGTGATTATTTGTTACGGAAGTCCTGAGATACAAAGGTTAAGTGCTCACTATGAGAGGATAGAGTTGAGAGAAAGTTCTCTATTTCTGTCAACGTAAATGTGCTGATCCTGCAGGATTCGTACATGTTTGCAACTACCTTCTGTTTGTATAAAATTAGATGCTACTGTGCAACCTCACCTACACCTCTCTTTAACACAAGCATGAGTGTATCAGGGGAGGACACGTGGGGAATAAGGTGCACCATCTGCTGTTAATAAACAGTACCAGCAGCAATTTTGTTGTTTCATTGCATCAAGAGGTTTCTTCATCTTGCAATAAGGAGCCGTGAACTGGATAAAAGGCATTATTTTTGTTAAAACACAGTACAGACTGATAATCTCATATTTAAAAAAAGGATTAGGTTGACTGTGAATGTGAATTCAAAATGTCTGAGGTAAGTTTTTCTGACAATTTCTTCAAACAAGACGACAACAACTGCATATATATCAGCTGCTGAACAGAAGACGTGTTTGCTTGGTGAAAAGCAAATACCATTTCTCTTGTTAAGAATGGGATTCATGACATTATTCATTACGTGCATCAGTGGATATGTTGATAAATTCCAGCAACAATACGCAAGAAAAAATGAAGGCAGACGAAAAGGGACTGTGTTGTATGATTAAAGATTAAGACTGGATGATGTAAAACCTCAAAAATACATGCTGGGTTCGCATCTGTGGATCAAAGCAAATAATTTAAAAACAGATCAGAACAGAACAGAAGACGGAGACAGTTTATGCAAAAACACACTTATGGATCAGTGTTGAACAAGGCGCTTGAGAGGTGAAAGGGAAGCATTAAAGCTTGTATATAGATTTTTTTGAATTTGGTCTTCATTGCCCCACTGTGAAGACAGTCAGCAGCACTATTTTGCTATTACACTGCAGGGATACGCTGTATTATCAAAATTAATTCATTTTGTCAGGAGAAGTTGAGAACATTGGGTCTCATGTGCTTTTTTGTGTTTTTTAGAGGATAAGGCCTTTTAAGGTGGCAAACAATATTCACAAGTATAAATCATGTCCCATTTGCCTACTCTGGCATGTAAGTTGAGCCTGACATTAACATGCATAGTGTATTACAGAGAGAATTAATTGAATGAATGAAAAGTGAGAGGACAAAAATGTTCTGCAAGACATTAAAAAATATATGCGATTCATTATGTGGTCAAAATGAATTGGAGACATAGATTCATATGATGTAATTGAGTGAGGTCCTGGCAGAGAAACACAATGCACAGGTGACAGGTGACTAACTGAATTGGAGAAATAAACAAGGAAAAGAAGAAAGTACAGTTCCAGAGTAAGGTTGGAGTGATGAGAGTAAGGCTATGGCCTCGACCTTGCCTGACTGCTCCACGTTCCACCTGTCCCCGATGGGACAAATGGATGGTTTTGTCACCAAACCAAGCGGTACAATGGGCGAGGGTGACAGCTAACCTGGCAGCTCCCGTCGATCGGATGGAGGACTACATGAGCAGTGTGAATCGGGGGTCATCCAGAGGTAGATTTTTTCTCCAACACAATGTCTGTCACAGAGTCCATGACTCAGAGGAGAGAACATGAATCAGCCCCACGACCTCTGCGTAGCAGGCATAGGAAAAGGCTGGGGACTGCCTCATACTTGATGCTCTTTGAGAAGGTTCATGCAGGGAAGCGACATACCACTCAATACCCTCCACCTTAGATAATGGTTGGTTTCCTCTCTGAATAGCAACTACCCGCCCTGTCAAAGAGTGGAGTGAACATCAGATATCAAACACTGTCAGCTGTCCAATACCTCTGTCATATCTCCCATACTATGGCCATTGTGCATGCCTCTGGATTTTTAATCTTTGTAGGACTGAACCTATCTGGCAAATTCTGAAAATTGTCACATACTTGCATCATTTTTTATCCATATTTTTGTTTTCACTGTGCAGCCAAGTCTGACAGAAATGTAACTATACTGAAGGCTCCACATTTGAATATAAAATATTCATTGTTGTCAATTTCTATCTGAACTTTACTGAGCCCTCGAAGTTATTTCCACTACATGCAACATTAAATTACCCAACAAACTCTTCAGTTTCTCATTTCCTGACAACTTTCTTGTACAGAATCACTGGAATTGCTCCTGCAGCGTGTGTCTGTGTCTACGAGAGAGCTGGTGTTGTATTCTTTAACAGGTGGAATGGCAGGTGAGAATGTGGGGTTCTCTTCAAAGGACGTCTACAGAGCTGCATTTCTAAATTGAACAATATGAGTTCCTCTGAAAACCAAAGCAACCAGGCATATGAAATTTCCATTTTCTTCCGGCCAATAATTTTGCACTTAACTTCTTGTAACTGAGCCACTGAACAGGCAACGAGTAAACTTGCACAGACAATAATTCTGGGAATGTAGCAAATGAAGCAAAGGAGCTGTAAAATAAATGGTTTTTAGGTGTATTGTGTTATGTAGCATGCTCGTATCAAAGGGAGCAAGGAATTAGCGAGAAGCTAACCTTTATTTTTGATGAGTTTTTCATTTTTAAAGCACTTCAAGTCCAATAGAATTAATGTCTGAATAGTTTGAAACCCTCATTTTCAAGGGTGAAGAATGAAATACTAGGAGGTGTTTGGAGACTGACAAAACTAGTGGATTTGACACTGTACAGTATTTTTTCCCAGAAAACCTGAGTACAACCAAAAAATATGCTTTAATGTTGTGCACTTGATATAAACAAATTCAACTGAAAAAAATTTTTTATTGCTGACTATTATTCAATATTGTCTCTCCTTCTGTGCATGTCTGCCATTGGGTCTCCTCTGCTTTATTCACAGCAAATGAGGAATAGGGTGAGATGCGCATAATAAAGCTTCTCGCGGGAGACTCTTTCAGGTGGCCAGAAGTCTCCAATGTCGTCATGGAAAGCCTCCCAGAGTCATGGAAAGCCTCCCAGATACCTCTCCCTCTCTCCCTTCATTAATCTCTGGGAGTGTTATGGAAGTAATTTTGCAAAATGAATGAAAGTCATTTGTCTAAACCCCACATGTGCTTAATATAAAGAAACCCTGCATGTTGAGGGGCAACAAGACTCAATCCAATAACGTGCAGCCTTAGAGAGACAAGCCAAAATTTAATGTGTTCTTACCCGTGCCAAAAAATGAACAGTGGGTTTTTGGATGACTACTGGCCTCATAATTACTTCCATCATCGTGTGTGTGTGTGTGTGTGTGTGTGTGTGTGTGTGTGTGTGTGTGTGCGTGCGTGCGTGCGTGAGGGAGAGAGAGAGAGAGCAGCTCT
>OMPJ01039441.1:0-25158 GCA_900312935.1 Carapus acus | reverse complement strand
TAAATTACTCTGAGCGCAAGTCTCGCATTCTGAAGTATTAGAACCCATTTTATCGACTTCAAACGCATTTTTCTGAATATTTCAACACTAATGTTCTTCGGTTGTAAGGGATTAACACAACGAGGATTCTCGTTAATATTTTCTTCTGTTAAAAGTTTAGTGGCTGCAACAATAATGCAGGGATTTTGCACACAATTTTGCCCAGCTATCATTTTAATCATCGTGAGTGTATTAATGTGCCTTTGGTGACAGTTCGTGTCTGATTGTCTGTCGTTTCTATTTCCGTCCGGATACGTGTGCACCTATGTTCTTTGTGTGTGTGTGTGTGTGTACAGCAGGGTTTGGTACAAGATGTCACAGAATGTGGTCCTGTGGCATTCTTGTAAATGTCAGACATGAATCACAACTCTTGGTCTAACCTGCCTCCTGTTTTCATCGCAGGGTTTTGTGTCCCTGTTTTGTTGCTAAATATTTTCCTCAAAGTTCCAGGCGTGGCTGAGGGGTTGCACACCCCACCGCCTTCAGTCAATCCTACTGATACAACAGGTGTTCGGGAGGACGCTGGACTGCCATTCGTTGAGAGCACTCAGTTATTCTCCCATCTATACGTTTCATCCAATGCAGTCTTGTTTCGTTTGAACCATAGCCTGGAAGGCTAAGAACATCCCCACTCATAAATCAGAGAAGTTCTATCAGAAGCCACCAGATTAGGTTTAGACCATTGTTGACGTTTCACATTTGATCCAAGAAGGTCTCCCTCTTCTGCCAACACCCAGCGGTGGTCATGAGTACTACAGATTTTCCAAGATGGCTGCTGATGAGCTATGGGAAGGCTGGAGGGTTTTTTCAGGTTGTTGTTTTTGAGGTGTTTTGAAGTAAAGGCGACTTGTCTGTAGAGGGTTGCTGCGAAGATGCTGAACCAGGTGTGTTGAGGCACGTGTTTCTTCTGGGCGGGCTGTCCTGCCACGCTGATAAAACATTGGGTCCGGGCCAGCCACATGAAAATTACAAGTTGAACTGAAAATCAAAACAATTTCATCTGGCAGCCGAGCGGCGTGCATCATGCAACCTGTCATTGGGAGCAAACAAGAAAAGCCGGTAGGGCGTCCTCGTGACTCGCCGTGGAGCCTGTGTTTGGAGTGCGTGCGTGAATGTGTGTCAGCCTGTGTCACCGAGTTCCGTCTAAGCGTCTCGTCCGCCGAGTTTGAGATCGAGGGAATAAGTGAGAGGGAGAAAGAGAAAGAGCAAGCCCTGAACTTCCATTTACCGCTCATTTACCCATGATACCTTCGATAAGGCTGAAGCTCAAACCTTTATTTGTATGTTGTGTATTACGCAATTTTATTTCCTGTCTAGTCTGTTAATCAGTTGCTGCAAGGTGCAATTTTCCTTTTTCGTTTGGATTCAAGTTGAGTGGCAGGCGCACTGAGACTTTTTGTGTGAAGAAGCTTTTCTTCCTCCTCTCTCTTCTTCCCATTTTCACTCTTAATGTAACCAGCGTCCCGCCATCGAGTGGGCTCAGTGCCGGTGTGTGTCCTCATCTCCTATCAGCCTCTGTCTAATCATTAATGGGTCCCGCCAATGAGTAACTAGGCTAAGAAAAAAGAAATCTGTGTGTATAATTCAAAGCCAAGACTAAATGTTTGGCCTCTCCTGTTTGACTCTCACGCGCTTTTCACAGTGTTTGTGTGTGTCACACGCTGATGCAGAATGATTCACCAGCCACCCTGATACTGACAGTCAACTGAAAATGACTTTGAATGACTGGTATCACTCCTATCACCCCAAATCACTTCACATCGCTTAAGCCGGAAGAGGAGACAGCTGTGCTACACATGCTGGTGCTGATAACTCATCTTGCGTGCCTCCTTCTCATAATCACAGCTGATCATGGGGGACAATAATAAGATAAACAGGTTATACTCCTCTACTCCTGTTTCTGTGATAGTTGTGTTGTTCCTCTTTAATGGGAATTGATTGAAAGTTTCCCACAACAAATCATAACTTTTTTCCTCTATCTATTTGTCTGTCATTTCTCAGTCTTTCTCTCTTTCATTACAGCTCTTTTTGTTATTCTCCTCACTTGCTCTTTCTCTTTTCCCCCTATCATCTCTCCACCAACCTTGCCCTCTCCCATACATTTTCCCACTCAGTCTCTCTTTCTTTCCCTCTTTCACACATGGTGTGTCCTTAGATCTTCGGTCTGTGTGTGTGTGTGAGTGGGTGAGTGAGTGGTTGATTGAGTAAGTGAGAGATCAATATCCAGGCATGCAGTACCTGTCGCCCCCTCCACCCCCCAATACACACACACACACAGAGCTCGTTCCAGGGACGAGGCCTGTGAATCTGTTATCTGTGAAGTGAAAGCGGTAACATGGAATGTGTGTGTGAGAGGGCACAAAGCATGATGGGTGAGATGAGGGAGCTTCAGCAGATTCAGCAGTACCACTGTAATTTACCTCCATTAGGTTTAGAGGGGGAGCCAACACACACACATGCACACACACTCTCTCTCGCTCTCTCTCTCTCTCTCTCTCTTTCTACCCTTCTCGTTGGAGGCACATAGAATGTGTCACTCAGTGTTGTTGTGCAAGCATCGGAACATAAAACAGGTTGTGCCTCTGTATCGACTATCTGATGAAGAGGACGGGGGAAGCATGTGTGGTTTGCGCTCCCATCGGGCTGGTGCGGTGTGTGACGTCTACAGAGAGGTGTGTTTGCGAGTGCGTGCGATTGCGTGAGTGTGTGTGTGTGAGAGAGTTTGAAGGATGTTTGTGCCGAGATAAGAGGGCAGACAGGGTAGAGGTGAGTGAGTGAGCGAGCACCTCAGGGGAGTGATATACAGCCATGGTGTACATAACTCATACCCAATCCCCACTCTGCCCCCCTCGCTCTCTCTCTCTCCTCCCAACCTACCCTGTGCCCCCTGCAGCGTGTGCGCAGGCAGGTTTTGTGGAGCCCCCCAAGTCTTTCACCTCCCAGCGCTCGATAGCCGAGAGCGACACCAGGCTGCCCTGCCGGTACCAGGTGGAACAAGGACAGAAGGTGGTCCAGGTCACGTGGTTCAAGAGTCTCCAGGATGGTACCAAGGATCAGATCATCACTGCCCACTTCATGGACGGACACACAGGTAGCGTGGCAGCCGCAATTTGCAGCTGCAGAGAGGGAATGTTATAGAAACTCCTTGTGAATCCTGAGGAAGAGAGTCGTGCTCACTTGTTGTTGCCTTTGCCGGCGTTGTGCAGAGTTCGGCAGGTACTCCGGCCGGGTGAGATTTGAGAGCAGCAACCCCACTGAGAATGCGGCCCTGATCATCCCCAACACGGAGCAGAGCGACGAGGGAAGCTACATCTGCCACATCTCCACCTTCCCCAACGGGAACTTTGACACGCGCATCACGCTCACCGTCTGGGGTAAGACCCCCTCGCACTACACCCTACCCCTACTTCTGTCTTTCTGTCTTTATTTCTTTCTGTGTTTCCTTCTTTTCCTCCTTCCTTCTTTCTTTTAACTTAATTCCTCGTAAAGACACGTGCATTGTTTTTTGAAGTAGTGGTAACACTTTCGGTTCACCGGCGAAGGTAAATCCATTAACACAACTGAAGTTTAATTGTTTCCTGGAATAAAGCGGGCAGTCAAATTATGCCAAGGCCATGCCAGAGCTGGGTGTGTGTGTGAACTGAATGTGTGTGTGAACTGAATGTGTGTGTGAACTGGATGTGTGTGTTTGTGTGAACTGGATGCGTGTGCGAGCTGGGTGTGTGTGTGAGCTGGTTTCAGTTGAAAAGTTGTAATGTGTGGTGGCGCAGTTTGTATTGATCCCAAGGGAAAACCTGTCGTGTTGATGAGTTTCTCCTTCAGCTGCCAATCATCAGATGTAACGGCATGTTCCAGCATGCCCCCCACACACAAGCAAACTGCCAGAGACACACATGTACATACACACGCAGCGTCACACACCCTGACATACGCAGCCAAAAACCATTAAACTTCTAATGGTTAAAGGGAGCATAGAGGGCTTTAGAATTCCGACGCATCAGTTGATCTTCAGGAAGACAAACAGGAATGCTGCTAAAATGATCGTCTTTCATAGGCACAATGGAGTAACAGGTGTTGGAGTGACGCACCTGTGTCCTCCCCTGGTGCACTCAGATCGGGGAATTCAAACCAGTGGGGATCCAAGCTACTTACTTCAACTTGTGCAGTAACATTGTATTGCCAAACATTAGTAGTTTAGTGCGACTGTTGTAATCAATGCAATGACATCTTTCACTTCATAGCTTGACTTTGGATCTCTTTCGGACTTACTCCATCAAACCTCTCTACCATCAAATACAAAATAAAACAAAATACCATTAAGAAGTTCTTTTTGCAAGTACTTCTATGAGATACTTCCACTGTAGATGTGTGTCCTGAAATATGAGGTTTGCAGGATTCAGAAATATTTCAGTGGTATGTTGCGTAGTGTAACAGTGAATAGTATGGTATTTGTACTTCTTAGATCATTATTAACCCTCATGAATTACTTACTAAGCAGTACTTTGTAATATACTTTATCTTGGCATATTTGAAAATGTCATATTTCCATATTTCAGTAGCTTCAACATAAAATAAATAGGATTTAAGTCAGTCTTTATTTGAGCTGGATTTATTAGTATTATAGATGGAAATAGTCTCCAGAAGCTGTGTGTGTCTCCTCCCTCTCGCAGTCATGCCCATCTACTCTCTGGAGCCAAAGGTTCTGGAGGAGGGTCAGCCCTTTGGCGTGGCGGCGACCTGCCGTGCAGTAGGCCACCCGACCCCTCGTATCTCCTGGGACACGGACCTGCCGGGCCAGTCGCATAATCATACCACCAAGGCTGGCTCGATGTCCAGCCGCTACTCGCTGCACCCGCTGCGCAGCATGAACGGAAAGCGTTTGGATTGCCTAGTGTGGCACCCGGCGCTGACCGAGCCCCACAGGATCGTCAACGTCCTGGACGTGCACTGTGAGTATTGGGTGAACATGTTCATGGAGGAGAACAATGTTGAGGGAATGAAGTTATCTTATCATTAACTGTCCATGTGTACTTGTGTCCTTTGTCAGATCCACCCGATGCCTCCATCTCCAGCAAAGCAGACAACTGGTTTATTGGTTTGGAGGACGCAGAGCTCACCTGCCAGGGCAAAGGTCACCCCAAACCGGACGTGACCTGGACATGGTACCGTCACAAAGCAGCCACACAAACTCAATCACTCCATCACATCTGAGTCCTTGACAGTCACACGTTGGCACAGATAGTATTATTTCTACTCTAGCATGCTCAGGAATGCCTCTCCTGACACACATTAACACGCAGACCCCGGCCAAGCCGTGCAGGAGCGCACAACAAAGGAGCGAAGCGGAATCTAAATGAGGGCGGCCTTCTCTCTGAACGACAGCTGCGGTGTCTTGTTGCACTGTGCAAAGAGGAGGGAGGGAGAGATTTTCTCACCAGCAGCCCGAAAAGGGACGCGAGGAAGAGGCAGAGACACACGCTAAGCACTTAATCACAGTGCCCCGCTCTAAATATCACCGTAATGTTGGGCATAAGACAGGGTGTGTGCCATAATTAGAGACACCGTACGTGCTATTACATTGACACAATTGTCAGAGTGGCACTGCTGTGCCAAAAATGTTTTATCAGTTTGTCATAATTCTATGTCTTGGCGTTGACTTTAACCATTTCAGGTGCACAGAGTCTTGGAAGATGTGTGTTATCTTTGTTATTGTTACTCACAGTGGACAGTCCCATTGAAATAACCATTTTGTGGGTACCACTTGCTGATTGAAGTAACGGGGTGGTTTGTGTTATTCTGAGTTTGATTCTGAATTGTCGGCCTTCTTCAATAGCACTTTTTTTGCGTTGGTCATCACTCAGTTCCATGTTTTGTTTTTTTTTTTTTTTTTTTTTGCGTTGTCGAGTGATGCTTGTTTTTGCTTATCCATACTTTCTCTCCAACCCTTGACCATCTCCTCCCCATCAGATGCGATCTTTACCTGTGACTCCCACCAAAGTGTTTAACAGAGGAGAAAGGTGGGGTGTAGAGTGGCAATCTGAGCCGGCCTTAGTGTTTTGGAGTTGTTGGGGGGGTTGGGCGTGCACCAGATGAACAGATGAGGCCAAGCAGCGAAACACGATTCCTCTCTGCGGAATTTATCGGAAAATGGCTCAGTGTCGAGCGTCTCAGCTTTGGCCCTCCATTGCAATACGAGAGCCGCTCTCTAAATCCTTTAAACCCAGTATTTGGTCTTCTCGGATCAATAGGCGCCAGTTTTAATCCTGCAGGTTTTGGATCAGGTGCATGCAAATTGGTGGTTTGCGCTCTGTGTTCATCCTGATCCCCCCCGCAAATTTACTTCCACCCCGCAAAACCAGCTCCTGCGGCTCCACCGGACCCTGTCGGCGGCTTAGCCTTTGTATCCGGTGCCGTCGCAATGTGGACACATTCACTCAGCCCACCCCTGCACACCCCGAGCCTTTTGTTACCAACTGCAAATTCACGTTGCACTTCTCTCGCTCCTCTCAGGAAAGGAGGAGCCCTCCCCAACGGCACGTCTGTGGACGGGGACAGGCTCACCTTCAATCGAGCCCTGGGCATGGATGACAGTGGGGTGTACGAATGTGTGGTGAAAAACAGCGTGGGGAGCGACAAGGCGGAGTATCTCCTCAACGTAGCCAGTAAGTACTCGATTCATCTGTGTTTATTGCTGTTTGCTCTCGTTGACCTTTTCCACACTGGAAGAATCGTGACTGACCGCATCTGGTGGGTTTCTCCCAGAGACGTCCCGCAGCATAGCAGAATGGCCCGTCAAGAACATGCTGCTGATCATCGCCTGCTCTGTGGCCGGAGCTCTGCTGCTGCTCATGGTCGTCATCATTGTGTTGGTCAACCGCTACCATCGGCGTCGCAACAGGAAGCTGGAGATGGAGTTGGACGAGAAAACGTGAGTTATCCTGCCCTCCTCCACGAGTTCACATCTCCCCAACTCCTGGACTTCAGCTCTTCCTCCCTCTTTCCTTCCAGGGAGGAGATCCACAGCCTCTCCAGGCAAACCTCTTGCAGGAGGCTCAACTCAGTCAGCACAGACCCCAGAGTGCAGGTACACACACGAGCAAACACACACAAAGAGGAGCCATGGATGGGGGTGAGAGAGGAGGACGGGCCTAAGCCGGCCTCAGTTGTTAGTTAGGGTGGAGCTGCCGGTGTGTCAGCAGCTCCGGTCTGCCGCTGCAGCTGATGATTACAAGCGCAGCAGCCTGAAATAAGAATTCAAAGCGAGCCACCTTCTGAAATGTTCACCGTCAAACTCCTTTGTTGTCTCATCCAGTCTGAGGACTACAGTCTGCTTCGTGTGGACAGCCGAATTAAACACAGCCGGATGTCTCTGGTGAGTTACGCAGCGCCCTTTTCTGGAATGAGGAGTGACTTGCAGACTGAAACTGTTGTCACAAACAAATCTGTCATGACTGTCACCTGACAACCATGTTCAAAACAGAGTTGGGAACATATTTATCAGTCACACTAAGTATTAAGATTGGTTTCTCTGCCGCTACCACTAAAACTACCACTACTACTAACAGATACTAGCTGATAAGACCCACACAGTGGGATCATTTCCACGGTCCTTCACCATTAAGTCCTCGTCTCCGACCAACAGGATCCGCCCATCTACAGAGGCAGCCACTCCACCCTAAGCGTTGGGAAGTGGGGAGCCCCAAACGAGGTGGAGGTGGACGAGCTGGGCCGCCCCGTCGTCTGGAACGACGGCCAGGAAAGCCTCAGAGGAGCGGAGATGGGCAAGGACAGGGAAGAGCGCACACGGATGCGCGATTCGTACCTGAAGAGCAGCAACATGTCTCTGGTGTGTCAGCACAGGCTAGAAATGATTTGGACCAGAAGTCCCTGGGTCATGTGACCTTATGTAGAATAGTGTGGATCGCGTCGTAACAACCTGTGTCATCTTATCCTATGTGTCTGCCAGGACTCTGGCCTGCCCTCGTCGCTGGTACCTCTGAAGCCCCAACAGGGAGACGGCGCTGGACAGACAGACATGGAGCCAAGCCATCAGGAGGAGCCAGAGTCCCCAGACGTGGAGGACGCCTGGCCAGCCTCGGCCCCAGTTTTTGGAACAGAGAGGGACGAGGTGGACAGCCACAACAGGATCTCGCAGGCGCTCAATAATCACTTCTACTACAGCAACGGCTTGCTCAGGCCTAAACCGCACACCAACGCCATCTTGCTGGACCCTCGCGGGCAGGTGATCTAGACTAAGGCAGGCTGCATCAACAGAGGACATGGCACAGTCATGGTGCTGGAGTCAGACCTATTCCCCTCCCAGTGGGCCATGCTCTCACCCAAAGTTGTGACTGAGACACTATTGATGTATTAGGGTTGCGTGCTGGGCTCAGTGGCTGTTGAAGTGAGCAACGACGATACAGAAAACACATTGTGCAAGTCACACAAAGTCTCGAGACACATGGCTTCCTTTTTCATCACACGGCTTAGGGTGATCCTGAGCTACATGCTGTCATGGTGGATGAATTGAGGCACTGCGGACAGTACGAGTGCAGACCTTGTATTTGAACTATGGGTCAAACAAGTGGGGGAAATGGCAAACAGCCATACTATCTACACTTTGAATGCACCTGTGGTTGAGGGAGGTATTGTATAATTATGTGCACATAAGGAGTGGAGCGGAATCTTGCAGCCCCTGGTGGACGGTTGTAGTTAAAACGTGTCAAGAGATGTTTCAGTTTTGTAATGTCTGCATCACTTTGTCAGGAAACGATTCCCTTGAACTGAGTTTGTAATTATGCACATTTAAAGTTTTTCAGTTGTGCAGACAGGCCACCAACGTTTTGTTTTTGTTTGTTTTTTTACAACTGAAGCTAAATGCCAGTGTGAATATGCACGTTTATTCATTAAAACAGAGTATGGAATAGAAAGGAACACAATTGAATCCCATGCTCAAAGTTTACTAACCTAACCCAGTTTTCAGGTTGAACAATTTCAGCTTTTTCGTTTAGACAGGATGAGTTTGACGCAGACAGATGATGTAATCATCCTGACTGAGTGATCTCTTTAAAAAACTTCAGTACAATTTCATCAGAATGACAGAGGCATAATCAAAGTCTCGCACAAACCAGCATTTGACATTATTTAGTTTAGAGCTCATTTGAGTACAGTAATTGTCTGGAGCCGTCAATGCTCCGACTCAACCCAGAGGCCCTCCTCACCATCCTGCAGGGGTCGGTCACTCACTACCGTCACACGACACTTGGATGCCAGCTTGTTTCTGAGAGGAATGTACATCACGAAGGGTCGGATGCAATGTTCCCGCTAATATTTCACGTGTCCGAGCAAACTCTCAAACTCTCTGCGCAGCATTTACTCCACCTCACCTCTCTTACCTCCGCCGCACTGTTAGCGACGCGCTAAGCCGTGCGCTGAGATAATAGGAGCAGTGCGCGATTGCGCAAGCGCGCAGTTTAGAGGGAACATTGGTCGGATGTGGGTTAGCAGTGTCCTCAAGTGTGGAACCATGCACTATACTCCGACAATGATGTCATGTGCCCCACTGTAAAAGGTGAAGACATGCAAGGTTGGGAACTGTGTATGATTGTCAATCGATACAATGTGACAACAGTGGCAATTTTTGTCCCTCAAATACAGTTGTGGTCGTTGTACATGCTAGTTTGGTGCAACAGGAAAGTGGCGTAACAAACTGACACTGTCAAAATAGTCAACCGTTATAACGCAGCATGTCATGGGGCAACTTTTGTTGCGGGTAGGTGCTCAGAATTCCAGGGATTGCACCGGTCATTTCAAGAACATTGATATGGTGTGAAGCGCTATCAAAATAAAAACGATTTTTAAAAGGGATTTTAACAGATACAGCAATGCACATCTTCTCAAAACTAAAAAGGGGTCGGGTGAAATGTTGCCAGATATTTTGCGACGACAAAAATATTGATTTAAAATGTCAAAATATTACGTTGTTTTTAAAAGACAAACGCTCACCAAAGAGGCAGCTGTGATGGGAATACTGGTTACATATGAGGTATTAAAACATTCACAACCGATTTTATGACACAGCAAACAGTCCTTAAAATGGGATTAGCACACTTACAGTGAAAACAAAATGCCTATTAAGTACTTGTAATCTTGGGAGAAAGAGCTAGAGAGGTCACCAAGATGTCACTAATCTCTCATTGTTCTCAGTTTTGCAGTGGGATCATCAGGCTGGGTTTTCAGCCTCCTTATGTGTCCTCTGATGCGTTCGCAGGTTGCTTCTTTGGGAGAAACTCTTGCCACATGTGTTACATGTAAACGGTTTCTCCCCCGTATGGATCCTTTGATGAATCTCCAGGTGGCTGATCCTGTCGAAGCTTTTTCCACAGAACGGACAGATGTACCACTTCTCCTTCACCCTTTGCGTGGCTACCATCCTCTGGAACTCTGGGTCATTAAGGACAAAGTAATGTCCCTCTGGGCCATGCAATGTCGCTCTTTTACTATGTGGTTCTCTCTGTCTTTTCTTGTTGGCCCTTGGGTACACAGGCTTTGCTGGTTGAGCTTGGTTGAGGCTCGTCAGAGGCCTTGGCTCACTCGATGACCCCTTCGCCTTGACGCTCTCTCTCGTATCTGCTGAACTGTCAAGAATATCCAGCGCATTTTCAATCAGCAAGATTTCTGTGTCCAGGTTTGGCGGAGAAAGCCTCTTTTCCAGAGAACAGTCGTCCATGGCGACACAGTCTCCCGCTGCCACAGGCAACCTGGGCTGGCTGTCCCTCTCAGCCACTGGGTGGTTCAGGTCCATCTCACCCCCATGATTTCTGTCAGCCCTGTTCTGTGGAGTGTTAGTCACCTGCCGACCGACCTCGCCATCATTCTCGTGCTCTCTTTTCACAACCAACTCTTTTTCCTCCTCCCCTAGGCGCTTTTGACAACGTCCTGACATGAGCTGCTCGGCCTGTCGCTCCTCTGACAACAGCTGCAGCGGTGCTGGGCTGTTTGCTGCTGGGTCAACCTTCTCTCCAGTGCCATCAGGAGGCAGTGTTTCAAGCGAGACTGCTACAGAGCCTGGGGGAAATGGAGCAGAGTGATGTTTTTTTTTTATATCAACAAGTCAGCCTTTTGAGATTAACTTATGGATACATCACATTCGGCAAAAATCAGTGAGGGAAGTCTGAACATTCTTGCGGCTATTGCAGTATCTCTGATCACAATTTTAAAGCAAGATAATCCTTTAATTGTGCACTATTGGAGGATGTTTACATTTTGTTATGGCAGAAAAGAGGCAGAGGGATTAACGATCAAAACTGTAATATCATTGTCTTTCAAATTACCTCTGGCAGATATGCATGAATCTGCAAAGAGTGTTGCTACATTTCATCTCCCCAGTCAATACTTACTCTGTCACTGACAAATTTAAGTCAAAGTTTGATTAATATACTACTCTTACAAACTGCCTTTGGCAGTTACTAATGATACCACAACCAGCTTCTGGTGTGCTGGTCAACCATTGAGTTCTTGAAGTCTGTATCACAGATCACAAATTGGATAGAATAGTTCATTGTGCAATTTCGACTCCTCAACAACCAAGACGTCGGTGTTGAGGAGGAAGAAAGCAACAGTACTTTGTTAGTGAGGCGTAAACTTTAAGGTAAGAGTCGTGATTACATACCATCACCAGTAGGGGGCAGCAACACGCTCCCGGGCTCGGTGTTCCAGCTCTCCGGAGACGCGATGTGGTTGAAAGAGACGCGCTGGTTCTCCAGCAGCGCCAGCTTGCTGCTCAGGGCTTTGACTTCGCTTTCCCTGCGGCGCAACTCGGCGTGAAGCAAGGCGAAACCGTCCTCCCACAGCTTGCTGATCTCTAGTACAGCCGCCTTAGCTAGCATCTCCATGATGGAGCTCAGCCTGCTCTGGAAAGCGACGCAGCTCGTCATTTTCCCACGAAACGGCGTTTCACTGGGTGTGAAGGTTTCCACGGTCACTTCATCGAGACGAGCGCTGGCTCTGCGTCCGTGATTTCGTGACTTTGCATCACCGTGTGTGTCAAGTGGTGAAATCAAGAAAGTGTGACACCAAAGAAACAGGAAACCTCCGGGGTCATGTGACACAAATCTCACGGTGTGGACCGAGGGACAAAAAGTCTGACTGCGACGAGAATGAGCGTCAATTCTGTGTGGCTCTGTTAGATGTTTTGAGTCGATGTTTTGTAAAATGTCAGCGTATTTTCGTTTAACCTCGGTCACTTGAATGAGAAAATAGATTGACGCGCAAACCGATCTGAAAATGTTGCATCCAAACGGTAGTGTACTGTATTTTGAAATCACATGTCACATGTTCATGCTGGATGATATATTCAAACTGAAGTAAAGAAGAAGTAAAGTTCACATTCAGTCATCCTCTGTGGCAATCACTAAAATACTGTTACGAGAGCGTCTTCTGCTCTCCTGTGTGTTGTTTTATCAGGGGGAGGAAATAATTGACAGATTGCAGTTAATTCAGATTTACCTACAATCGAAGCCTCCAAGTTCAGTCTAACACCAACAGCAGTGTGGTCAGTTAACAAAGTGTGAGCCTTGAAAATTAACTTTCCTTGAACCCTTGATACTTAACAGAGCTTACTCTGTATGGCCATTCTTTGGTATGCTTGTTCCTCGATCCAGTTTTTATATAGATGGCACACAGGCCCTCTGCTGCAATCCACAGGTCAAGGGTCAGTCAATCTCTGGTCCATGGCTGTTAGTCTGTTTGTCCTCTCCCTGTAACATTTGCTTCACACCCTCTGCAGATCATCCTGTCTAAACACTCCTGACTTTGGCCATAAATCTTACAGCAAGAATGTGTGGTCACCTACAAGATTACGAAATCACATACCACTTGTTGACTTCTACTTTTCTTTTCTATCACAGTCAGCATTGTAATTTTTAAGATGTGTCCCTGCAATACTCTGTTTATTTAATCCTGCTGAAAACGACAACCCTCTCCATCCTCTTTGGGCTTTATTTATCCACTTTGCTTTTCAGAAATCTGATTGAAATGCAGATCCTGACAGGAACACTGCGCTGCAATCCGCACTGAGGTCACCGGCCTCACCTCCTCAACAAATCGGCTCTGAATTTCTATACGACTAAAAATTACATTTTTGTTTTTCGAGAAATTACACTGTAATCACCAGCTAGCGGACAGATTATATGGAGTGTGCGTTCATCAATGTGACTCCGACTGTTGATGACACTGGTGGCATTGCAGCCTCAATCATCATATGACATCAGGCGTCTGGTTTTTAACCCATGACGTGAAGTCATTTGTGGCTAATGGGAGGGACATTATGACACAATGAAGATTTCATAGGTAATCTGGCACACAGTATATATTTAGGAATTTTTTCAGAAGAATTCAAATCACATTTCTAAGCAGTAAGGCGCACTTGTAAGTATGAAAATGCTATAAGAATTGGAGGAAAACTGTGTGAACAATATTATCGTATTTCATTCGACCCTGTGTCACATTAAAGATGCTTTTACGAGTACTCCAAGTGTGTCTGTGTGTGGGCTTTGGAGTATTTTATGACTGGAGACTTGACTAGAGCATTTTTGACACATGACTTAAAAAAAAAAACACACAATACAACGCTCTCCCTTTTCCCTCCCACCCAGGATCTGTGCGATGGAGTCAGCGCTGGTAAACATGCTTGAGATGGAGCTCAAGTGTCCCGTGTGCCTGGACATCTTCAGTGACCCCGTGTCTCTGCCGTGCAGGCATCATTTCTGCCGGGAGTGCATCAACACGGCGCTCACGATGCGCTGCCCGCTGGGCCGCTGCCCCATCTGCATGCGCACCTACAGGAGGAAGCCCAACCTGCTGGAGAACATCCACCTGGTCAACCTGGTCAACCAGTACCAGAATCTCAGGCAGCACAGACGCAAGCACTGCGTCCGCTGCCGAGCCCAGCCGGGAGGCATCATCGCCAAGGTGTGTTTGACCTGCATGGAGCCGTGCTGCGCCGCCCACGTGGACGAGCATCTCAGCAGTGCGTCTTCTCACCCCGGACACCTGATGGTGAACATCGACGAGCTGGACGGCTGGACCTGTTCTGAGCACGGGGCTTACAGGACGCTCTACTGTGAGGATGAGCAGATCACCGTGTGCAGGTTCTGCAGCAGGTCCACCTGCTCCAATCACACCGTGTGCAATGTGAATGAGAAGTCCTCTGAAATGAAGGTGCGTCGATTGTGTCAATGTGTGTGAAACGTCCAACATTTTGCCAAATGTTTGACGGCACCGTGCATTTTTGCAACAGGGTTTATTGACACTTATTGACGTGGGTGTGGGTGTGGGTTCAGTCACTGTTTAAACCCAGTTTTACATTTCAAATGATCAGATAATAACTGCAGGCAGTTTCTGATGATTTGATCTGTTTTGTGCCCTCTTGCTCTACAGGGGAGACTATTTGTGCTGGAACGGGACCTGAACATCTTCAACCTTGTGATACGTGAAGAGCTCAAAGAGATGAAAAAAGATCTAAAAGATATGGTGGTAAATATCGCATTCTCTTCCCATTCCTCTCAATGCATCAATGCTGCCGTGCTAACGGGGTCAAAAGTGTGTGGATAAGATGAAATCACTGGCAGGACACATACTGTGGTTATCTTCTAGATTGATGTCAACATCATTCATATCATCTGTGATGATTTTGTTGATAGGAAATGCTGCATGCCCTGAAAAGTCAAGTGAAAGCCCATTACGAGAACATGCAGAGCAAGGCACTGCAGGTCCTCACCGACTTTGAAGAAAACTATGCGCTGACTCACAACCAACATTACCAGGATATCAAGCTGAGGCGCCACAAAATTAGGAATCTTCTCTCTTCCACCAGTATGTGCCTCAAACAAGCAGATAAACTCAAATTCCTGAAGGTACAACTCAGTTCTTACCAACTGCATGGTATGTTCGTCAGTGAAACAACAAATATCCATCATGTGATGTTGACAAATATATCTTTCAGAGAGGAAACTTTCACCAGAAGCTGATCACCCATGGAAATGCGCAGGAGAAGTATGTGATCCCACCATTCCGAATGAATCCACCTAACCTTCCAGAGATCCTAGCGATGACGTCTGAACACGGACGGAAACGAAAGGTCCTGGACGAGCCCTCTCCAGAAACCCCCGAGTGCTCCTCGTCTCTGAATCCTCCAGCCCACAGAAAGCAAAAAGTTCAAGATGGTTCACGTGGCAGGTAATTTGTCCCACATTTCCCAGCCGCTGTGCCACCACTGCTCTCTGAAACAGCCCTGAAAATCATGAATCTGTCAACAATGACCGCCCCTAAGGAAGCAAACCATTTAGCTGAGGATTGATGCTCCATCCCACCTGCCTCTCTTGACTGTTGAGAGTGAAAACTCCCCACTTCCATTTCTGCAAAATATCTGCCTTTTGATCCAATGGCAAGTTTTACTCTGTATACTGTGTTTTCACCCACAGTTAAACTTTGATAATAAAGTGACATCAGCCAAATATAAACACGCCTTGTTGTTCCATGTTCTTTTTTGAGGGATCATTTTACAATCATTTTACCACTCAATCACCTGACCAAATAACTTAATCTGCATTTTTTTCCCACCTGCAGGCAGCAGAGCTTTCGAAAGCATCAAAATGAACAGAAACAACTCCAACACTGTCGTAAACATTAGCATGCACAGGATTTAGGGTGTACTGAATAAAACCATGCAGAAAAACTATCAGTCCCGTTCTCTTTCTGCGATATCACCACTTGTGAATTTGGCTGGGCAGCACTCAGCGGTCTCCTCAAAATGTCCGTTAGATGTCGCTGTACACCAACTGAATCAGATGAGAGAGAACGCTGCATTATTTTCCGAACAAATGATAAAATCTAACGAGGAGTGGTGTCGGTCCTCTGAGTTCAAGCACACGGCTAGGCAAGCACAATATTTTCTGTCAGTTATCTCGAAGGTGTTATCACAAGTACCGTCCGTTACAAGCGTTGCTCCTCAACGAGAGGTTTAAAGTGAACCCGCCCCACGAACCTCGACACCAATTTTTAACTGGTCATTTGACCTGCCAATCATAAGGGGGCGGAGTCATGGGAGTTACTCTACAGCGCCAGACAACGGGGCTGTCAAATTGCTGTACGCGTCTGACAGGTTGGGTCTATGACGTTACGAGAAAAAACAAGTCCTCTTCTTTTGTCGGTAGTCAAGACGCCTACAAGAAATCTTTCACGCAGCTGCTACACTCTTCGTTAACGCATTGCGTTGCAGCGGCTCTTTGCGGGTGTAGAAGTTCTTGTTTAATGTTGACGGGGGTCGGGCTAACCCCTGTTAGCTCCTAGCTTGAGTTTTGTTGACAAACTAGCCAGCCAGTGTGCTAGATCTGTTAGCATCTCTCACTTATCGCGCTGCGTTGAGGAGGAATTCCTCTCTGGAATGGCATGGACCGTAACCTGAACTGTCAAATTATGCACCTCCTATCCTCGAACTGTTTTCTACCAGATGAAGCAGGTAAGAACAACATTTAACACTGCGTGTATTGCGTTATTGGTTGGCTTCCTTCGATCATTCTTTCCTCTTAGGCGTTTGCACTCTCGTCACTCACCCAGCATTTTCAGATCGACAGTTTACTAAGTGTAATCGAGGTTCATTTCCTCCTCCAATCAGACCTGTTGTCCATGTTCGGTGTAGGTTCTTTTTGTCACTATTTTTAGTCCTGTGGCTTCTTTTCCCTCTCACTCAATAGCTTGAAGGAATGTCAGGCACTGTATGTGGTGGCTTGTATTGTTGTTGCTGAGCACATTAACAAGTAGCAACAATAGTGAGAGATGCTGACTCGCTGTATCTCCAAAGCTGGCCTATAAGCATTGTTGTTTTCGTTGTGCATCATCCATCTCCAGCTCCACGACCGGTTTGTTTTCTTGCAAATATAACGGTTAGATATATCTTGGTCATTGCTAATTAAGGGAATGTGCTGTTGATGTTTTGATACACGTAGGCCTAGCACAAAATATGGGAGTGCGTTATCATTCAACCGTTTCTGGTATTAGTATGTTTGCATTTCGCCGAATGATTCGTTTTTTAATTCGCTCTTTATAGCAGATTCATTTGAAAGTCATTCTGCAATGCCTGCAAAAAGCATGTATCGATCTATGTCAGTCAGTTGCTACACGTTTCAGGTAATGCTGCAGGGGAAAATGATTGTGGGAAATCATACTAAGACACACCTCTTGTCATGACTCCTTGTTTTTTAGCCATCATCATAAACTCAGAAGAAGGCGTTTTTGATGAGTTGTATCAGCCTTTAATCCACAGGGACACAGCTGGATAAAGTTTGGCCCCCTAAGTATTGCTTTTAGGTTTTACCTCAGGCTGGAGATGTTGGACATGTTCCATCTGTTTTTCAGTTGCACCCGGCCACATTTTACGGACCAAAAGAAGTCTGCCTCTCAAAACATCCACCCTTTTCTGTCCTGTCCCTTTAATGCGGTGCTATAGATGGAAGCCTTTGCATATATTGGCAACATGTGGTTATTTTCAAAACAGATATAGCTGTACATATGGATGTTTTACCTCGCTTTCATTTGTGTTGGATTTAGTTGATGCAACCAACAATATATGGCAAAAACCTCTGACAGCTGACCAGAGAAAGAAGTGGGTCATGATACCCTATTTGCCCTCAACTGTTTGTATTTGCATGTAGGAGAAGCAATGATTTTAATTACCACCTTGTCCACATTTTTTATGTGTAGACAGTGACATCAATGCATTTGCGTGTGTCTGCTCTTGCTCAAGGGTGGGAAAACTGCTGAGACTTGATAGTAGTACGGTCCTCAGGCCTGATTCTTGTGGCCTACTTTTTTTGGCACAAGATTTTACCTCTGACGTTGCATTAGAAATAGACAAAGTATACAGGATAACTTCAAACTAGAAAGACAAGTACGCATGACGTTCCACTGAAGGCTGCCATACAGACAGAGCTGTCTGAGAGTTGTAAAGTAGACAAAGACGGGAGGGATTTTTATCTCTGATGTAATCCATATGAACCTCCCCTGATCCTGGTGATGTTTTATCAACAGTATTTTTAGGTTGTAATGTGATGAAACCATGTCTGAGACAAACTGTCTATTTGTGGTGAGTTTTCAAAGAGCACACCTCCCTTTTGTGATGTTTGGCACCCTGCCGATTTTGTTTTGAATAGCAGAGAGGCCCTGAGTTCCCCTTGGCTAATGTCAGATAACTAGGCATGTCGCCTCCATTTCTCTAATAGAGCTATTGATTTTTTTTAACGTCCAGAAAAAGTGTTATAGTGGTGAGAGGTTGATATGAATCCTCTAAAATAAATATTTCTCTTTACCGTCTGCAGGTGTCCCTGGGACTCAGCCTTCATTCACCACCATCAGTGCCGCTTTTTGGATTACAACTTGTATGGCCATCTTTGTGACCAGCAGTGCCTTTTATTATAGTTTTTAACTGAAATACATGTTTGTGATACATTTCACCAAAGGAGCAATTTGTGCATTTTGTGGGCTATTAAAAAAATCTACCACTTCTATGATGTGGACACACACAGGACAACGGTCCTCATTAGTTTTAGGGCCCCAAACTGCAATTCAGTAAACACTCGGTCTATGGGATTCCCAGCACATCTTGTTCCTGACCTGGGTGCATATACCCAAACCTGAGTCACCAGTGCTCAGCGGCTGCTGCAGGGTGAGCTGTTTGAACCAAGTTTAAACTAACAAACGAGCCTCCTGCCCTCACTGGGGCCACAATTATTCACATCACCATGGACCGGAATAAACGCAACTCCATCGCTGGCTTCCCCACGAGACCCGATTGCCTCCATGACGACAAAGACGTCGGCGGCGGACCAGGCATCAGTGAGACTGGCATGACCCCACCCTCACAGGCCAGTCTATTATTAATGCATTTTTTAAATTGTTTTTCCCGTATCTGACAGAAGAATATTTGAGTCATTTTGTCTTAGTTTCCTCAATTCGTGGAAATGCGCCAAATATTGTTTGAGTTAATCAAGTCAAGGATAAGGAGGAACTCGGCCACATAAATTTAAAATTGCTTACAGTAAGTAACCAGGTACGGACTTCTACTTTAACTTAACGTGTGGAGATTCATACTGTACAGAAATATCGGCTAATAATTCCAACTATAAACTGCTGAGATAAAAAAAAAACGTCTGTCTGAGTTCTGTCAAATACTTTTCTGTAAGTCTTGTATTGTCTGTAAGTCTTGTAATCATTGACCAGATAAAACACAGGGATCACTTTTGCACATTTGACTGTTTCCTTACTGTCTGCAGATGGGCAGGGTGTGGCCATCATCCTACAGAGCCCTCATCAGTGCCTTCTCCTGTCTCACACGCCTTGATGACTTCACCTCTGAGTGGATTGGCTCTGGATTCTTCTCTGATGTCTACAAAGTGAGGAGCTGAAAGTATTTCTAGGAGGCTTTTACACCATGATAGCCACATCCTTTTGATTCGCCGAGCTCTCTCCTCCCTTCATTGCTTGTTGTTGTCATCTAGTTTTTGCAATCTATTGGTCTGTTTATCCTTCCTCCCTTGCTTCTCTCTCCTGGTTGTTTTATCTGTGACAGCCCTCCTGATCACTCAAATGCTCTGAGAAATGATCCTGTCCTTTACTTTCATGCAAGTCCTCTCATTAGACTCAAAGCTGTCAGGCTGATGTGCTTGCTGGCTGAAAGGCTGCCCATTCTCAAACTGTCCTATTCCGTTTCTCTGACGTTTTGAGGTCAAGTGAGTGTATTCATTTTAAATTATGACACTTTGTCCTCTTCCCCTCAAGACATGAGACTTGACAATCTCTCACACACACACATACAAGATCAACAATATGGATCAGAGTGACAAAGTAACATAGGGTGGTGAAGAATTTTCATGGGTCATCAATGCTCTGAATTTCATCAAATGTTGAGCAGGGGGGGATTAGTAACCAAAGTGGACGATAGTTAATTTCCCCCAAAAACCTGTCTATTTGAATTTGATAAATGTCATTTACTTGCTCATATGTGGCTAACATTGGACCCAACCTAATTAGAGTTTTTAGAAATACAGACAAGTGCTCCCATTTTAATCGTGTTTGCATTGAAGCGACAGAAGTATTTCTGTTTTGCCCGACTCATTCCTCCCTCACTCATGAAGAACTAAGCATGAAGCCCACATCTCCGTGTGGTCATCTTGACATTCTTGATATATTCATCATGTTGGTGATGACAGCTGTTTGCTGAATTGTGTGATGTTACAGAAATATCCTGCTTTGTGCTCATGCCAGACATTCCTATGTCGATTTCATTTGCTCAGGAGTCGTTTTCAGACAGCACATTTTCAGTGTCTGTCTCTCTTATTGTTGGGAGTGTGAATGAAGGCTTGATGCACCCCACAGAGGAAAGGTTATGTATTATTATGTATTCCAGGCTGAGCATCGAGCTTCATTCGGTGGACAGACAGTGTGTTGTTGTTACCATTTCCCAACCTGAGTACTGACCTTGTTGTTCAACGATTATTTTCTCATTTAAATGTGTACCAAAACAAGTTAAACTAGAAAGGAACATCGGATGAATGCTGAGGAAGTGGGAGGCAAGAGAGAACAAGTCTGAAAACGGGTTGATCATGTATGCATGAGCTCTGTCTGCCAGAGCCAAATCCTTGAAAGCAGTGTTCTCCTACTGTCGCTCTCTTTTGCTTTTTTACAAGGTCAATCTGTCATAACATACAAGGGGGAATTAAGGAGGGAAAAGGATTGTTTGGCATCGAATAGAAGGTATTAGTTAGATGTTGTGATGGATGATGGGGTTGAAAATGGGTGTAAGCGGTTATTTGGAGGTGCGTGTGAAGGACTCTGAGTTCAGACGGGGAGAGGATTTGGCGATGCCTGTGTTGGTGGGGGGGTTTTCCAGCGTAAAGCTGAATTAGAAGAGCTTGACGTGAAGTGGTGAACATCAAGATGTAGGCCCATGGTTTTAGAAAGCACAAGAAAATGGAGAGGGGCAGGACTATATGCGGTTGGGGGATGTGAATCCATACGACTGGGAGGCTGCAGGAATGGGGGGTGGTGGCCATCTGTTGTCTCGGTGCTGCAGACGGTTGGATAGTGTCGCAAAGCACCCTGTTGCGTGTGCGTGAGCGCGAGGACCTTCCTCGCAAAAGCACTAATTAAGTAGGCACACAAGCGGTTAACTTGGAATTTGCAATTATCCCTATATAATCGTGCTTTCTTAATCATAGCTACTGAATTCCCTCTACAGCTGCTGACAGTGGCCTTTTTCTCTCTGTCAATAATTGGTTGTTTTTACTGCTGTTTTCAGCTATGAGCCATGATGACATGGCAGATGAGGACAGACATGTATCTTACATAATTAGATAACTGTCAGAGAGAAGATGTAGGCTATGTGATTGTGTTTGCAAAATATGTGTTTCAGTGGCTGCTGTCTGCACGCAATCATGGATGTGCATGCTTACGAGCATGGCATCGTATTTTCTGCAAACTTGTACGGAACGTCTGTACGAGGAAGTGAGTGATAACACTCCCCCAAGCTGCTATGCAGCAGCTGAGTATCTGATACCAGGTTTTGTGGTTTGCAGGTCATTTCCTATTTCTGTACCTGTTTTCATTTGTGCGAGAAGGGGTAACTTCAGTAGTGCTTTAATGTGAAATTAAAGGTGTAAACCCTCTGCTGAGGATGTCTGCTGTGTCATTATGCGGAGGCAACACAACTGAAATATAACCCCGGGGTATCTGTCTCAAGAGATTGAGCCATGATATAATTACACTCTTCAGATATTTTTAGAAATTCTTCAGATTAATTACAACAGCAAGAAATTTTGATTTTAAATTTACAATTAAATTCTAATCCTCAAGTGAGAGATTCCAACTGTACAGAGTGAGGTGATATTACTGAACAATTTTGTTAAAGCCTGTCATGTTCTATATTTTTTTCCTGTTGATTCCTCCATTCCAGAATCAGAAATACAGCATTGAACAGCATGGAAATTCTCACATTGTTATTCTTTTACTAGACTGTCATCTTTTGAAACGTTATGGCTACTCAATGAAGGGAAGAAATGACATGTCAGGAATGTATTTTCCAATATTAGTTCATTACTGAATTCATCATCTTAAAGCCTGTAGTGCCAAATCTGGAGAAGCTGAAAACACATTGTGATTGTGACTTTCCTCCTATGGTGGATTGATAGTTTATCCCTCATACATTCTTTCTTTTAATTGTTTTCGTAGGTGCGTCATCGAGCCTCAGACCAAGTGATGGCTCTGAAGATGAACAAACTCAGCAGCAACAGGGCTAACATGCTGAGGGAAGTTCAACTGATGAACCGTCTCTCACATCCTAACATACTCAGGTTAGTAAATATGCATCAGTCTATATACACACACACTGTATCAGCTACTGTCATTCAGCATAAGAATAATATTGACATTACACAGATTATTTTGAGATTACGTGTTATGACACTCATCAAAGATCAACAATCAGTTTAAGTGCTCGACTGTCACTTAGATAATATGATGATGTACATGTTTTTTTTTTTTTTTTTTTTTTTTTTAAGTAAACCTCTTGCTCCACTTTTACTTTTTCTCACTTTTCTTTTCTTTGAACTGTCACATCCAGCTTGTTGCAATACACACCTCACAGGAGACGACTTAGAGGGTGCACACCGTCACTGCTGCCAGAGACTCTATTCACTGCACTAATAGTTTCCGATTTAAGTTTTTTGCATGTCATTTTAGATGTTCAGGTTGTTTGTACAACAGCGTGGTCTGTTCAAAGTGGACAGTTATTTACATGTCAATTTGAATGAACACCACAGAGTTCCGCAAAAGCACACGACTCGTGAGTCTCCATGCACAACGGAGCAACTGCCTTGTCTCCTCCATCACCCTCCCAAAAAACTGTCCCAGTGGTGTCTATCTGTTCCACTCGTAGGCATCTGGCGTGTGGATGTATTCCGAGCGTGAACATGTTCACAAGCTTGTAAAGATTAGGCATCTGGTTGTCATAGAGAGGAAATGTCGTCTTTGAACCTCTTTAACCTTTTTCATTACATTAGTTGTCTCATTTGTTCATAGACCAGGCTAAAAGACAGATTAAGACACATGTAGAATGCACGCAGATGTCATGCCAGAGAAGAATTCCTGTTTGATATTGCAGCCATCACATCAGGTCAAGTTCACATTCTGCTTTTGGCCATGGTTTGGTGTGTGTCTGTGTGTGAGTGAGTCTGTCTGAGTGATCTATGTGTGTACTTGTGTTCATGTGCACATGCACAGTGTCTTTTACAATGCCATCATTGTTGAGCATGCCCTGTGTGTGTGCGTGTGCGCGCGCGTGTGTGTGTGTGCGTGCGTGCGTGTGTGTGTGTGTGCGTGCGTGTGTGTGTGTGAGTGTGTGTGTTAACAAGCAGACACTGAGGGAGTCATTGTTTGCTAAAATCCAACAAGCACCCACAATGTTGACATTTTCATTGCCTCCAAAACTACGGTGCCCTCAGTATGAAGCCCTCAATGCAGCTTGTAAGAACAAAGTTGGCTAACAATTCGTTGACATTAGCACCACAGTGCTTTTCTAAGATTTTCAAAACAAGAATTTCATTCTTGGTTCCCTCATTGGTTCGCTTAAGATGAAGTAACATCATTGCACATCTCTGAGAGAAACAAAGTAATTCAAGGGACCTAGTGTGATCTGCAGGTCAGGAAAGGAATTGCTGGTATGCAGGTATATTGACTGAGCTGTTATTAAGCAGCCCTGATGCAGGTATTGTCCTGTCTTGTCCCAAGGGGAATTCTTGTCTCAAACTCTTTTCCCTAGCTTCTCTATTTACTCATGACTCCAAAGCTTTGAATACAATATTTATTATGGTTGCAAAGGGTATTACCAAATATATACGCACATTATCAAAATCATTGGAATGTATCCAACTTGAAGCTGTAAAACTCAAGAGAGGACAAAACCTACTTGTCTCTGTGCTTCCTTGCATGCAGTTTCTCTATCAGAATTCATAAATTCCTCCAATCTGGTTCGATTTGGTGACATGATCTGGACAGAGCACTGAAAACTCCAATACCACAAAATTATTATATTTGCATATTTTTTGTTGATATCAAATTTTTGCTGTTTGCAGTTTGTAAATCTTTGGTTTTTTCTTTTTTTCATCATTGATGTCATCGTCAGACTGTAATGGGCTTTGTCTTCTCTTCTTTCCCAGGTTCATAGGTGTGTGTGTTCAAGAGGGCCAGCTCCATGCTCTGACAGAGGTAGGAGAGTGTGCACAAACATGCGGCCATTGAACGGTCTTGATAATGAAAGAAGGTGTGTGCAGATGTGTTAGTGCCGCACAGTGTATGGTCTGTGTGAAAAACAAGGTGCAGACACTCATACACTCCCGCGTATTCCTGCAAATCGTACAGGTAAACATTATGTCACCACTTAAACACAAGGCGCCACACCGTAATTCTGTGTAGTAGAAAGAACTCAGTGTCCCGAAGGATGAATGAGGCTTGAGGTGTGTGTGCGTGTGTGTGAGGCACATGCCGTAACTTAAATCTGCCTTTATTTAGAGCATGTGTTTTAATGATGCAGATGCAAAAAAAAAAAAAACACAACACAAACCCTGCTTCCTGCTGACGAAATGAATGTTTAAGCGCAGTTTACATTCCTTGAGATTTACAGTGAGCAGTGTTCCTAGGCCATATGTCTCGGGTTTTGTCTCTTGTGGCTGGTTGGTGTCCTTAGCCAACACTTCTCCTACACACTCGGCACGTACACTCACTGGCAACAAATGCATTCTTTTATTCGTGCAGACCTTTATACTCTAACTTGCGATTGCAGATACAATGCATCTGTCTTCAGCTCTGCAACACACATACGCTGTATTAGCATATGCTTCAATTGTCAACATATGTGTGATCGTTCAGTGTTTGTTATTTTGGCTTTGACTATTTCTGTGTTTAAAACCAGAATGGTGTGGGTTTGCTGCCAGACTCTATAAAAGATGTAAACACGGAAGTGTCCTTGAGGGAGACACTGAATACTCGTAGCTGCTGTCAGGGCTTTTTCCT
>OMPJ01039439.1:0-12390 GCA_900312935.1 Carapus acus | reverse complement strand
AGTCGACCCTCGTTTCTCTGGACAAATACAGACTGGACCTAGTCCGGACAATGAAAAAGTCCGGACATTGAAAATTGACTACCGGACATTGAAAATTGAGTACTGTACAGTAAACAGCCTATATTGCGCCTATACGCGCAAGCGTGGCTGCCTCGCTGGTGGCGTCGTCTGCCACGAGAGCCACCTATCGGTCAAAGTTGTCATTCTTCGGACTGGAGCGGCTGGGGCGGACATTTAGTCCGGAAGGCGGACGTTGTCCGAACAATTGAAAGTCCGGACATGTGAAGTCCGCACAATCAAGGGTCGACTGTATATTGAAACAAAAAAAGTAAAATTTTTCCCATTTTTATCCATTGTCACACATTTTTGAAAATTCCCCAAGGAGCCACTAGGGCAGCGCTCAAGAGCCGCATGCAGCTCCAGAGCCGCGGGTTGCCGACCCCTGGTTTAGAAGGTGCAGGGCGTTTGGGCAGCATCGTAGGTTTCAGTATACAGTAGTTACAATTCAATGCAAACAGGCAAAATAATGCCACACACCACTGATAAAGATGCAGCAGATGTGAGTGCAACTGGACAGCACAAGATGTTAAAAGCAATGTTGCAGGTTCTGTACTACATTTGTAGTGTTATCTACGGCTAGGTAACATATATGGTGGGTAACTTGGTAGGTAGGTTGGTTGGTAAGTAGGTAGGTAGGTAGGTAGGTAGGTAGGTAGGTAGGTAGGTAGGTAGGTGGGTAGGTGGGTAGGTAGGTAGGTAGGTAGGTAGGTATGTAGGTCCTTAATTGAAGCATTGATCTCGCAATCCAGGAAATCAAAAGCCCCAGCAGCTCAGGGTGACACAGAAAGTGGAAGATTGAAGACGTTGCATTATACAGTAGCTACAGTATAAGAAGGGACTAACTAACAAACAATTTTCAGTTAGCATGTACTAAAGAAGTACTTAACTAACGTTATACAGTCGACCCTTGATTGTGCGGACTTCACATGTCCGGACTTTCAATTGTCCGGACAACGTCCGCCTTCCGGACTAAATGTCCACTCCAGCCGCTCCAGTCCGAAGAATGACAGCTTTGACCAATAGGTGGCTCTCGCGGCAGACGACGCCACCAGCGAGGCAGCCACGCTTGCGCGTATAGGCGCAATATAGGCTGTTTACTGTACAGTACTCAATTTTCAATGTCCGGTAGTCAATTTTCAATGTCCGGACTTTTTCATTGTCCGGACTAGGTCCAGTCTGTCTTTGTCCAGAGAAACGAGGGTCGACTGTACAATTTCCAACATACAACATTGTTACTTATCAACATTTGTCACTTATCAAAATGATAACTTACTGATCAATATGATAGAAGATAATAGCCTATGAACAGCCCAGCAAAGTACAGCTATACAGACACTATGGGGGGAGTGGGGGTGAGGATTCCATAGTGTTGCTTTCTGGGCAGGGGAAGAATGTTGTGTGGTGCATGGGGAAATGTGTGTGGCAGTGGAGGAATGTCGTGTAATGCAAAGAATTGTGAGTATGTAAGGCACAGATATCAAATTTTATGAAAATTTGAATTTCGATCGGCCGCAGACACCAGCTATGTACCGAAGAAACAGCAATATGAATTTCTATTGAAAATTCAAAAAATCCACTTTGCTCTGAGGCCATAATGGGTGATGCGCAACGTAGCAAGGGATTGCTGAAATATCAGTATATGTTCTTTCAATGCGCAAGAAAACACATTTCATGTGTAGACCAGATGAACCATCTCAAAATTCTGGGAGTCTTCCCGAGACCACAGTTGTAGTCTGACGCTTATATACAGTCATGGATTCACTTCCCAACTTCCCCAGACAATCTTCCCCACCCTGCTTGCACTGTGCTCCTCACCTCTCTCCATTACTCTGAATGGTTGACCCCAAAGTTATTGGTGTCAGATAACAGGAATTGTCAAGTTTTGTGACAACACTTGTTACTTTCACTTGATGTCAGAGAAGCTATGTCAAACTCAAACCACAATTTTGCTTCACCACAATTTAACCACAGATGGTTGATGATTTCTTGTGACAGGACTCACCTTATCATTATGTCATGTCAAACTCGAGCGGAAATTTCCCTAGGCAGGGTTTACTGCTGGAAGTGGTCAGTTTTCAGAGGAGGAGTGCTGTGCTATCAATGAATTTTTGATTAGAGGAGCGTGTACATGGTATATGTACACTGCTTAAAGAAATAAAGGGAACCCCTTAGCAACACAATGTGACTCCAAGTCAATCACAGTTCTGTTTAATTAACATGTCCAGTCTTGCAGCAACACTGATTGATCATTTTTAATCTTATTTCTATCTAATTTTCCATGATGAGATGAATAAAGATTTCAAAGTGGAATATTTCATTCCTTGCAATCTTGGATGTGTTGTTTTAGCGTTCCCTTTATTTTTGTGAGCAGTACATAACATAATATATCCCATCAGACAGGCTATTTGCCTGCCTGCCTGCCTGCTTATCCATCTATCTATGATGACTATAATGATACATATCTAACCATACTTAAACATAGAATTACTCACCAGAAAGAGAACAACACTGACTCCTATGTAGGCAAAGACGATGCACATCCAGATCTCATATGCCAATGGGTCCAGAAAAGAGAATACGCCAGGTTTGGATTTCTGTGGCTTTTTGATCATTATAGAGATTCCCAAGGACATGAAGGGTTTGGAGAAATCTATCACTTCTTCACGAACAAGGGTGATAGTCAGTGGAGCAACAGCAATATCTGCTTTCTATTAAAAATACAGAGACGAGGAAAATATGCAGTGATTTGAATTGTAGTAGAGGATGTCTGATTTCTTACCTGGTATTGATAGTCTAAAACAATTAACATTTATTGTCATCCCAGTAACATCCATCCTGAAGTTGTAGTGTAAACAACAATGATGCTTTAGACTGGTTCTTATATTTTGGTTTAATTGTCATCTTCTCCCCTCTATTCGACATCCTCAGGTATGGTGTGTACGCTTTATCTTATATGCCACAGTATGTACACCTTAATAAGCAATTTTGTATGAGATGTTAATAATGTATTCTAAATACATTTTGAAATGAAATTCATCTTCACTCAGTGTTCTGAGATTTGATGGTCAGTTTTAAAGCCTGTTTCCTCATGGTAAAGCTACTTCTGGGCTCTTAAGCACATGAAACTCAAGTCCATTTGACAAGTTAATACACAAACATGCATTTACATTTCTTCATTGAGGCAATAATGCTGCAACAACAATTAGAATCCGTTAAATCCTAAATCGATGTGAATGGGTAATGATCTCACCACATTTCATATTTATATCATAGGGTCATTTTCTGCCCCTCTATTACTTCGTGTATTCTTATCTGCAAATACATTCAATAAATTTTGAAGTTTAAAGGAAAACCTCTGTTACTTTGCAAGTAGTGACTTGGAGAGGAGTTCTCACACCATAACAATGTAGAGGGACCAAAATAGAGGGACACACCTTTAATAACTTCATAATAACTTCAGGAGAGAAAAATGTCTTTTAAATCTTACATTCAAAATAGCTTGATTGCTGATGTTGGTGTTGTGGACCTTGCTTAGTACTGATGTTTCTGTTTGCCTTGTCAGTGTTGTCTTCAGATGTTGAATTTTAGCTTTGGCTCAGCTGTAGTTTAAGCATTTAAAACCACTGCAGGCCCGCAAACCACAAAGAACATCTGTGCTTAGTTGTGTTTAGGCAGGAATTTGCGGTTTCTTTTATTTTCCTCTGTGAGACTTGCAAACATTGCAAAGTAATTTCTAATAAAAAGGCTTTTAGATTTTCCTGAACAGCCCACTAAGGAGATGCTTGATTCGCTCACCAAAGGACCAGTTGCTCAACTGGAAGCAGCTTATGTCACTGAAAAGCATGACAGAGCTATGGAACATCAGAGATACCATACATGTGTGATCTTGCATCTTTACTTGTCCATATGCCTAACTCTCATTCATATACATGTGCTATGTCTTTCACGTGATGGCCCATGACCTTGTTATCTCTGTAGTCACTACAAGTCCGCACATGACCCTTTTTCTTAAAGATTGGAATGAGGGTAATCCTCCCCTTCTCAGGCATCCTCTCTCCCACAAGACTGTCTTTAGCAATTTGGTTAGAAATTCAACTGTCCTCTCCTCAAGGCATTTCCTTAACCTCATAGATATGCCGTCTGAAGCAACCCTCTCTCCACCCTTCATCTTCCTCAGAGTTTTCCTCACTCCCCTGTTACTAATTCTCTGCATGTCTTGCTATAGTACTTCTCATCCATCAGTAGAGGAGAAGAGAGCTAGAGCTCTTTTCACTCTTGTCAAATTCTCTCATCTCCCTTGCTATCCCAGTTTTTCTTTGCCAGCGTCAACCTTTGCATACTCTCTTGATCTTCTTCATCCCCTCAACAAAGTTTGCTTGTCCTCTTTCCTCTGTCAGGAGGGGTTATGTCCTAATGGTGTACAAGAGCCTGTCGAAATTCCTTCCTGAACACCAGGCAACACTCCCTCATACTCAGTGTCCACAATTTCAACCTTGGCTGTGCCTACACTTGATTCCCCTTTCTGTTTTACATGTGTCATCCCTCACACCACCATTCAATGTGGACTTGCTACACTCTCGTCCTGCATCACCTTAAATTCTACTACCTCTTTCAGGTTGCATCTTCTGTACAGGCCGTAATCTATCTGCATGCACCTCCCTACACTCTTTTAAGTCACTTACTTTCCACTTAGTTTTAGCCTTCATTACACACACAAAATACAGTATTCACATTCCTTCTCTCCTTCACATCAGCTACCTCTCTCTCTTTACTGGTCATCATCCCTAAATTCAACATCATTACTCCCTCTGCCACTCTCCTGGAAAACTTTTTCCTCTCACAAGCTATGAACAGGTTAACCTGCCCTCCTCCTCTATCTTTGGCCAACAGTAGCATAGTTCCCACCTGCACCCTGTTGGTCAGCAGCACCGCAAGCAGTTGTTAAAATGGGACACAACAGATCTGGTATGGTATTTGTATCATTTGTTATACACATATTTATTTTAGGGACAGTTTCAAGCCAGATGCTAAGGTTTTGGACAGGCACGAGAGCTCCTCCTGCCTTCCCATGCAAAGCCAATAAGTAATATTGTCTTCTCTGTTTATTCTCCCTCATGGTGTTTGACACATTGAGCCAGGATGTGGATGACAGTGCCAAAAATGCTGCTTTTTTTTTTGCAATGAACTAAGTAAGCTCCTCCATTTGGTAACAACCATGTGAAATTCAGCTGGAACGGACTTGAGATTTCAAGAAACTTCATCAGTGTCAGAATCAGTTGTTATTGCCACCTATGTCACACACATGACGATTTACTTAGGTGGACACTGGGTGGAATTATACCATGGTCTCTGTTTGGACCAAACCAATTCATTAATCTCAATGGGAAATTTCTGTTCCTCTCCATTTAATTCTTCCATATTTATTCAACAGCATCAGTCACAGTGAGATGACCACTGTGCAGTGCAAGTACATGCTGACACGGATCTTAACATCAGGGAAGTCTGGGATCTGCACTGTTTGATTCCAGGGTTATGTGTGTCAAATTTCAAACCACCTAACGGTACATGTGTAATGATAAGGTGATAAGTTCTGAAACTGGTTAGTGACTTAAAATACTGAATTTGATCCTTTAATGGAAATACATTTTACAGAAACACACTATGTATCGGCTTTCAAAACATGGAATGTCACTTCACTGAGAGGGAGGAGCCCGAACTGATGTGGGAGGTGGAGCATTTCTAGAGATGGTCGGGCTCACCTCTTTGCACAGCCTGGGCTCTGGATCCTAACTTCTCAAGAGAGGTTAGACTCTCTTCCACTCTGGAGTTGCCCAACACTCTGGAGTTGCTCAGGGTGGATAAGATCCACCCTGAGCAACTCAAGTCTCAGGATGTTGCTAGGCTGTCATGGCTGACACGCCCCTTCAACATCGCATTGCAGTCCGGGATAGTGCCCTTGGACTGACAGACCAAGGTGGTGGTCCCTCTGTTTAAGAAGGGGGACAGGAGGGTGTGCTCCAATTGCAGAGGGATCACACTCCTCAGCTTCCCTGGGAAAGTCTGTTCCAGGGTAATGGAAAGGAGAATTCGTCCGACAGTGGAACCTCAGATCCAGGTGGATCAATGCTGGGTCTGTCCTGGCCCTGGAACACTGGACCAGCTCTATACTCTCCGCAGAGTGCTAGAGGGATCATGGGAGTTTGCCCAACCAGTCAACATGTGCTTTATGGACTTTGAGAAGGCATTCAACTGGGTCCCTCATTATGCTTTGTGGAGGGTGCTCTGGGAGTATGGAATCCATGGCCCCTTTCTAGGGGACGTTGTCCTGTTCGCGCCCTCAGACCAGGACCTCCAGCGAGTGCTGGGGCGGTTTGCAGCCAAGTGTGAGATGGCCAGGATGAGAATCAGCACCACTTAATCTGAGGCCATAGTTCTTGACCGGAAAAAGGTGGTTTGCACCTTCCTGATTGGACACGAGATCCTGCCACAAGTGGAGGAGTTTAAGTATCTTGGGGTCCTGTTCATGAGTGACGAAATAATGGAATGGGAGATTGATGGATGGATCGGTGCAGCAGCGGCAGCGATGCGGTCGATGTGCAGGTCCATTGTGGTGAAGAAGGAGCTCAGCCGGAAGGCAAAGCTCTCTGTTTACCAGTCGATCTACGTCCCTATCCTCACCTATGGTCATGAACTTTGGGTCATGATTGAAAGGACAAGATCTCGTATAAGCAGTATAAGCAGCTGAAATGAGCTTCCTACTTGTACTCTATGAGAAAGGGTGAGGAGTTCTGTCACCCGGGAGGAGCTCAAAGTAGAGCCGCTCCTCCTCCACATCGAGAGGAGCCTGTTGAGGTGGCTCCGGCATCTTTTCGGAGTGCCTTCTGGACGCCTTCCTAGGGAGGTGTTCCTGGGTCATCCCAGTGGAGCTGGAGGAGGTGTCTGGGGAGGAGGAAGTCTGGGCTTCCCTTCTGAGACTGCTGCCCTCATGACTTGGAGTTACATTGTGTTGTTTAGGTCTTCCCTTTATTATTTTGAGCAGTGCATATTGATCAAAGGTGGTGAACAGGCATTAGGAAATGATGAAGAATTTAAGTTTTGTTGGTCTTACCCCATACACCAGTTCGCCAACCATTCCATTCCAAATCTTGGTTTCTGCATCTCTTGCTCCATATTTTCCATCGCCCACAATTCTTAGCTGATATCGTATTCCACAATGCTTTGCTATCTCTGCTGCCAGGTCAACACAGTAGCCTTCATGTTGAAAAATTACAATAATTAGATTTCCTGACCATTTACAGATTTAACAAGTTTGTATTTTCTTGATAAGGATCACTTTGTAGCCTAGAATAAAGTTAGTGCATACACTGCATTTAAATAGAAATTTAAAAATAATCACTCTAATGATGTGATTGCACGAGCCTCCATCCCAGGAGAGCTGAGACTGCATGACACGTAAATTCTGAACTGAAAACAATAGAGATACATATTCTCACACATATTCTCTCGTCATCAGGCCATCTAAATTGTGATTAAGGTGCTATATTTCTGCTTGTTGTTGAGGTAGAGCTTCCTTTTTTGATCAAATAAAATGGATTTGGGCTTAATGTATTAACAAACTGTATTTACTGTATTAAAACTGCCGTCCAAAGCACATGTAACGACAGCCACCTGTCACATATTGTCAGTACTTGAATATGCACACTAGGAACTTTGAGAAGTATCAGTGATTCCTCTTCACATTAACTGTCTTTTTTTCAGTAAACATGTATACAATGAGGATTGTTTTTAGTTAATATCACAATTTTGCCAGATTTGTTGTCCATCGATGAAGCAGAGAGACAGCAATGGTGATAGCACTTATTGAGCGCCCCAATGATGTACTACTGGCACCTGGTATAGTTTTTGCATCCATTTATCTGGCAATCCAGCAAATTTAAGTCATGCTGTGAACCAAGCACGGGTGAACATCAGAGGCAGACACTGGGGAAAATTTCGAGAACACTGTATGTTCTCGTCAACTCCTTGCTTACTCAGCCAGTGGCAATTTCCTGACATTAGCTAATAGTCCTCTGGGTTCTTTCACAATTGAAAGCAGCATATTGGATTCAGAAAGTATGGAGTAAACATTCTTGATCCATCACCTGAGACCAGAGAGATTAGGGATAGAGTGAAGGCAGTACATGAACTGTTATGAGCTTTGTTGACAAGCATCCTGTCTATCTGCTGGTATTAGCAACCATTAGTTATTTGATATGGTGGTCTGAGGGATAGCACTGGATTTTCCATCTTCTTGACTGTATATTGCCATTCTCAACTGATACAGAGGAAGGAGTATGTTACAGAACTTAGTCATGTACCCCTTCCAATTTCAACTGAAATCTTATTATGCTTATTTCAGTGAGGACATTCCTCTTTTTTTCTCTTCCACTCTGCTAGCTGACACATGCACACATACCTTCATAACGGTCATTGTCCTGAAACAGCTCAGCATTTTTCTTCATCATTACATATGGTGCTTCCTGTGCACACAATACGCACACAGAAACATACAAACCATATCTTAATATCTGTATGCTGGATCACAGCATCAACCTTCATTTCATTAATTTTTTATGTCTCAATGGTACCAATTTAGCGCTTCCTATCGGTTATAATACCCTGGGGTGATGCTACAAAGAACAGCATGAAAAATGTCAAAACATATTTGCCAAAATAGTGGGAGGACACCACATTAAAAAGTCATGACAGACCAAAATTATTTCTATGTCTGTGGCATAATCTTATTGGTCAGGGAACTACAGGAAATGTTGCTCAGCCATAGTGTTTTAAATCAACGCTAATCCAGAAGATTTTGGAAGACATTTTGATGACTGGACACACGACATTTTAACAAGGGCATTGTGCACTTTACTGTATTAGTAATAACAGAGTTCGTAGAAGTAGTGGTAGTACTGGCAGTAGTTCTGTGTTCTGTACTGTATATGCTCCTCTCCCCCATCACTTGTTCATTCTCCCCTCTCCCTCTGCGTCTGTAAATACTAATATAACTGTAGCACTCTCTCAGCACAGAGACAGGGAGCCAAACTATTATGAGTGGCCAAAAATCTATGAAACTGCAAACAATTTGGAGACTTTTCCCTCGTGATGAGAAAATGTGGAGTGAAAACACCAAGAGGGGAGGAAAATGGTGCATCACGTGGCTTTCATCATGTGACCCTGTACTTAATATGTAAATCAGTCAAAACCATTTACTTTGTTTTGAGGTCAGAAGCATCCCTGTACACCAAGAATGTCAGAAACCTCTCGTGCGGACCAGTTGACAATTTATGGCTGATATCTCCAAAATGATGCACCACAATTGTGCTCGCCGTCCGAAGAAAACAAAATTTGCAACATTTCAAGGTCACACACGGGTGCACAGGTATGCAAAGGAATGTCTGCGTAGTAGTAAAAATCATGTGTTTTTTTTCTCCATTTCTTGTATCACCATAGTAACTTGGAGAACATAGATCTCAGTACAAGCCAGTTGTTTCCATGCAACTTTCGTGGGGGAGCATTAAACAGTGAAAGGCATTGTGCACTTAGGATCCAAAAAAGGGAAGACTGACATGCTCATGGGCCAGCAGTCATTATAATGCCCCATTTTGCAATGAGCTTACTAACATCCTAAACTCTGTTCCTTTACCAGGATGGTTGTGACAATGACTGTTTTGTTTTCCATTCCCATTGAGTCATTAGGGTACAGGTCGGTTTTCGTTACCACCATTTTATCCGCCTCATTCCAATAGCCAATCTGCAATTAGATGAGATAAAGAGAGGGAGGTTGAGTGTTCCATGATGTCACACCTCAAAGCTGTGTGTATGTCTAAATGAATGTAGGTGTCACCTTTAGAGGTCCATTGTTTTTGAGCTCCATTATGGTCACTGTGTAGTTGATTCTTTTCCCATACTGATCAAATTGAATATTCCCTGTCAAACCATTAACACGCACCTATATACACACAATAAATCATGCAGTAAAAGCTGTGACTTCAGACAAATAAATTCAAAGGGGAAGTGATACATTTGTGTTTATAAATAAATATAACACTTGTGTCAATGGTAGGACGAGACTTGATAAATCGGTACTTGTTTGAGTGCTCGCTCTATCTCCACCCCTTGGGCCCAAGGCACAGCAGGATTAGCAAGGCAGTCTCCACTATTGCCACGGCGACTCATGTCAACTCGTTGCTTGTGGAGGAAACGAAATGCCTCAGTCATCACATGGACTGCATCATATGTAAGGGCTGATGTATACTGCAAAATATAAACAAACAACGCATACAGGTTGCAATAATCACTTTTTTTATCATTCAATAAATTGATCTATTGTGGTGAAAGATAGAAAAATGGCTCTAACCAGCAATGAGCTCGCCAAACTCCTGCCCGGACTGAGTATGGACAAAAACCCAGGGACTGCTACTGAAACTCACTTCATCCATGATTAAGATGAATATGCTTTGTTTTTTCTTTTCCTTTTATTCCCTATCTCCATCACTGTGTCACTGGCTAATCGAGATTGTCACTTCAGATGATGTGTCCCTGTGTATCTGACAAAATTGCTGTACTGTAGTGATATCTTGACACTGTCACAGCAGCTCACTTCGCCTAACCACACCAAAATGCTGCTGGTCTCCTTACAGACATGCGCCTCAGCTATTGCTTATTTCCCTGCCTCATGCCTGCCAATTCAGCAAGTAGTACTCGGCCGCTGTTTGCAGCATTTCCTCTGCATGTCAGTTCTTGAGGTTATCCCGCCACTGTTTTCCACTCAGCTCTTCAAGTTATGCCACCACTGTTTTCCACTGTGTGTCACCCCTTGGTCTTGTACTCCCAAAGCAATAACTTTTGGGTTTGTGTACCTTTGGTGGTGGTGATTGTCTATGGTTTTGTTAAAGTGCATTGTGAAAATGTATTACATTGTGATGGAGGAATAGCAGCTATAACAGCAGCTTGTTGGTATAGTGACTCTGTCCAAAAGACAAGGGGCTGACCTTGTGACCATAGAAATGCTGAGGTTATCACTCGGATAAACCAGAACAAACAGAATCAAAAATGAGCACATCAGAGTAACAGCTAAGATAAAGTAGTTTGGAGACAGTGGGTGCATTGGACAGAGTATGTTGGAGATAAAGCTACTGTACGTGGTAGGAGAAATACAGGGTAATGGCTGCTGTCACGGCAACTGGAGACAAGGGTAATTGGTGTTTCTGTTGATTGTCGATCCCTCCAAAGACTGGAAGGAGGATTAGTCTCCTCCCATACAGCAGACCAGGAGGCAACGGCTTGGCTTTAAGTCTTTGCATTCGCAACATAAACGTTGATTGTTCAAAGGATAGAAGGAAGTGGACATACACAATCCATTGCTGTGACTCCTCAGGAAAGTAGCTTAAGGAGGAATGAGTCCACTAATCGTTATTAGGCCTAAAAGACATACGTGGTGTGCATATTGAGACAAAAGCTAGTTGGCCAGAGTCCAGATGACTTATGGTTCTGGAGCAGTCAATACATCAGTCGTGATTGGACCGGTCGATTGCAAAGGTAGAGTGGGTAGATCGCATGGCATCAAAAAAATAGAGGTCCGCCCACTGTCCATCCCCATCATGAAATTTGTTGTTTGATTGACATATGTCGCTCATCATGTGGTTCTATCGCTACTTCCCCCCTCCAGAAAAGAAAGATGGCTATTGTCACTTGATTGACTGACAGGGCATCCAATTAAAATCAATCAATCAATATGAAGACAGCTGTACGCATGTGCGAAAGTAAACATTACCCACTACACTGAGCTTTACATCAAACTGTGCCTGCATCTACAAGTATATGCAATACATTCTGTATTGTTGTGTAATATTGTGGTATGTGTAATATTGTGGCATCAAAACCAAAAACCGTAGTTGAACAGGGGCATACAACCGAACAATGAGAGGCAGTGGGAGAAGGTGGAAGGCCTTTTCAGCAGGAGACCGCGAGGAGTATAAGAGAGCCCGGTGTGAGCTGTCTATCACACACACACACACACACGTATATAGAGATATACTGTATCAGATGGATAGCAAGTCCACATCCACATGGAGTTCTAGATGAAGACCCTCAGGTTCTCATTGATCTATACAGTTCCAGACATTCCAGTATCCATGTGTGTGGCATTGAGTCATAGGCTTTTTTTGTAGTCGATCCAGGCAGTGCACCGCTTGGTCTCTCTCTTCTTACAGTCTCGGGCGACTGTTTTATCAGCCAGTAGTTGGCTCTTGGCTCCCCTGGTGTTGTTGCCAATGCCTTTCTGTGCAT
>OMPJ01039438.1:0-41420 GCA_900312935.1 Carapus acus | reverse complement strand
GAGAGGAGCGGACGGCAACGCAGGTGGCGGCCACGGCGGCGGTAACCACAGCGGCAGACGCTCCCATAGAATCCAGCGCGGCCAGTGCACCTATACCTTCATCCTGCCCGAGGAGGATGGACATGGGGGCAACTCCTGCAAGGAGGCCAAGGCGGGGAGCCCGCAGTACAACGCCAACACGCTGCAGAGGGACGCGCCGCCCGAGCCCGAGTTCTCCAGCCAGAAGATCCAGCAGCTGGAGCACATAATGGAGAATTACACCCAGTGGCTGCAGAAGGTAAGAGAAGACCTCTTCCATCCCCACGTATGGGCCACGGTTTCGCCCGAATGTTAAGTTTTAAGGGGATATGTCCTTCGCTTTGCTCTCCTGTGCTGGTGGAATGAAATCAGATGCATCGGAAACCTCACGGCCGTGGTGTTTTACTTGGATTGTCCTTGCAATGCATCCATCAGACCCCCTCGCAGGAGACCACGAAGGGGCCTCTTTGAAGTGGTCACGCCGCGGAGTGTTTGTTGATGCGTCTTGCGTTTCCGCGGGTGTGTGGTCTCCGCTGGTGTGTATGTTTGCGGCTCGGCTAGATAACTTGTTTTGGTTGGGGAAGGGGGGGGACCGGCAGATTAAAAGGCGGGTGTTTGCTGTTATCTCGCGGCCATCGCGCTGTTTGTCAAAGCGCCTCTTTGAGTTTGTTTTGCGATTCGAGCCTCTCCGATATCGTCCGCCTCACCCTCTCCGACCCACTCACCCGTCGTGATTCCCGCCAACGGAACGCAGTGGGGACGTGATCACAGATGCGCCCTAATGCGACTGACAATGTGAGACACCGATCCTACCTGTCTGTATCTCAATCATAAGCCAACATGCAGCATTAGCATATGGTGTATTAGCAAAGGAGGTGACGGTCAGCGTCATCTGGAAGATAAAATGCGATTCCTTTCGCTGGGAACATTTTTTGCCATCCTAGTTTTAGAGTCCTGGATAATTTTAGATGAAGTGCACATGTTGGTCGATCTGGCAGGGCAGCTGTTTCTCTTTGCCGAAAGATGACAATTTGTGAAAACAAACCTTTCATCACATGGCAACGAAACGTGTGTGTGATATTCCAAGGGCCGGCATACAAACAGAATTCCCATAAACATAATTTATAGGAATTAATCTGATGTTATGTAACCGTGTGCTTGAACTGCACTGAACTCTCTCCTTCAGAAAACAGTCAGCTGGTCGATGTTCTCTCGAAATATGTGCGCAGATTCTCCACAAGTACGTCGTTCCCCCTTTCCACGGGAATCCGAGCGTCCGTGCGGAACCCCCCGAGAAAATTCCAGCACACGTCCGGTTGTGTTGCATGGCGTGTTGGTCACAGAGCCGAGGTAGTAACGTGTCAGTCACCCCCGGTTCTCCAGTGAGCTGTCTCTTTAATGGCAGGAAGTCAGCCAGAGCCTCCAGAGACCCACAGAAACGGGAAAGACAGAGAAGCAGAGAATGCTGCCTTTATTTACTCAAGCCCTGGAGTTAAGACTGGAACACAGAGATTCACGCATTCTGTGCTGAGAAAAAAAAACTCACGAAAAAACAACAACATCGTCTGCAGCGAAGCCGCGACGAGTTATACGCCACTGAAAGGCTTAAGTCTCCCATAAATTTTTTGATAACGATGAGAAAAAAGTCGAATTCCAGGGTATTTTTAGGGTTTTGTTTACCGAGTGAAACCGCAGCGCTACCAGTGACTCAGACAGTGCGAGGCCGCAGCTGATATTGCTTGGCCGCGGCTCTGCTTTTCTAAACTTGTGAGACTCTGCGTCTCCCAAAAAATAAGAGGGAGACTATCTCTCCGAAATGAATACACATATCAAATAAACAAACCGTGCTCTCCCTCTCTCCCCAATAAGATAGTGTATTCATTTATTAAAAAACCGACCGGTTTATTTTTGCCTGGAAAAGGTGGCGTAACATGGGAAATACTCGCAAAAACAAGATGGCATGGATTTGACGGATAGCTGTGGAAGTGGGGTGCTAATCGACTTGAACTTCATCGAATACCCCGTGGCATTTTTTGCTTCCATTCATTAGCGTTCACACCTGCTTTTCATTTCCTGGCGCAAAGCTAACTTTCTCACTCCTCAGGTGGGAGGAAGGAGTCGTTTCTCATCGTTTTTAAACGGGCGGCGCTCGCAGTTTGGTATGGGGGAGATGCTGATTGAGTTTGTAATTAGGGAGGTGAAGGCTCATGCCCGGGTGAAACATTGCATCAGCGGGGTTTCCAGCTCAGAATCTGCGTAATATCACCTTATCGTTGGCTCGTTTATCAACGAGTTTATCTCAGTTTAGTAGAGGAATTTACTGTACATGGTGCTCGTCAAAGAAGGTGGTGGATGGTCAAAAAAAAAAAATTACAAAGCAGTGCGGATTCAGCACTATTCCTCAGAGATGGTAAAAACATGTCAATTTTTTTTCCTGAGTGGGGCTTAACTGCCCCGACGCTGGGTGTTATTCCTGAAACACAACCGGCATATCTGTCATCGAGTCACTTCTGTGCTTGTTTGCCGCGTTAATGTGGGGAGGGAGGGAGAGAGGAGGTGTGAGTTCGAGAGTCCCCCTGGGTTTTTTTTTTTTTTTTTTTTTCCTTATTTGTGTGGCTCCCAAAAGCGATCGGCGTGTCAGAAAAGGCCAGGGGGTGAAACAACACCAGCTTTATCTTCGCTCACTGGACCTCGTCCGTCTGTGATAGTACAAGTGATACTATGAAAACAGAGCGGCGGCGTTGGTGGACTGACGGTTTGACTAATGGGAGCTCTGGAATAACTTTTCCTCTGATGCAAAAAATGGGAGCATGTGAAAACGTCTGCCATCACCATGAATACCGCTGGGCTTCTCTTGCCCTTTGCTGAGAGACCACAGGCATTTTTCACCTTGAGCGTCTTCCAAAATGCTAATAACGCTGTAGTCGCTCAGGTATCACCTCTGTATTCAGTCCCGCAGCAGCAACAAGTGAACAACTTAGCATAGGAGGTGAATTGGCTGAGGCTCTTAAGCACACAGTGGTAATTCACCTCAATTAGCCAGCATTGGAGGAGAATTATGGTGGGGGGGCTTCAGGATGTAGTTAACATTTTTCATTGGAAAGAAGATAAAGTGTCCTACTCTGCCTATCTGTCTTCATCAAGCATTTTAGTCGACGTCTGTAGGCAAAAGCTCACACTGACTCGCTCCACTCGGCCATGATGAAAGCTAAACGCGCACCGTTGCCGATATCTCACACACATGGGTAGCAAATCCTGGGTGCTTGCGTTCAGTGTGGGGGGCAGAGAGCGAGAGAATGAGAGCGAGAGAGCGAGGGAGAGAGGGGTGGGGGGAGTGATGCAGCTAACAGCTGTTGGGGGAAGCAATAGACGTCTGACATCTTTCCTTCCTCGGCTCAGGCTGAAGTATATGGACCCTGATAACATTCCTGTCCAGTCAAAGGTGGCGCGTGTTTGTTCAGGGATTTCTTCCGCAGGTCGCCTGGAGGGTGAGGGACCCTTAGAAGAGCTCGTCGTTGAGGAGAATCTGCGTGACAACTAACAGATCATTAATAGAACGGGTAGTCCCCCCTCCTAAAACTTACACATCAGCTGAGCAAATGCTCAACTTCCTCGAAGTTAAGATTCGATCACCCTGTTGTGTTGCTGTGACAAATATCCTTTGACGTTTGCCTGCTTACGCAACGGAAAAAAACTGAGCTACATTTACAACTCACTAGAGTTGAGAGTCCACTCACAAATGTCCGTAACTCGTCCAGTACATCTCATGCTCAGACAAATTGCTAAGTGTAAAAATATGAACCGCAAAAACATGTCCATTTAAGGAATTCTGAAAAACCGATGACAGTGAGCCTCCAAGTTCTTTCCAACTTGCCCATCTTAAAGAAATGGCCGTGAAATCCATTACGCAATTGTAAAAGAAAATCGGGATGCCTGTCTTCACTCTTGCTTCAGTCATGATTCATCAAATTCAACCAAATTTATCACAGCCTTGGTCCACATTCCTGCCACCTAGCTGTCATTGAGGCAAACGTCAAAAGCAAACCCCTAAATCGGCTGGGAGTCGAATCAATCCAGCTCATTTCCCCCCTAGATTGACTTGTCAAGATTGGCATTTTTGAAAAAAAGAGGAGCGGTTCCAAACATTTTAGGGATATCTGATTCATTTTGATATGCAAAGAATTGAATTGCAGAAAATAATAAGTGTTACATTTAAACAAATGGTCCTCAGTAGCCTGCGTAGCATTGTGTGCACTGTTTCTGTGCCAGTTTAAACTTGAGCAAATGCATTTTGGATGGCTTTAACAGAGTTTTCGGCCATTCCATGTGGGAATTTCTGTAACCCAAGCTTGAGTGGCTTGTTTTCATATTTTGAGTTAGCGACCGTGCCAAGAGAATCAGTCTTTGGACGAAAAGTTACGAAAAACATGGAAGGCACAGACGATCATAGAGGTGACAGTAAATCTGAACGACGCCTCTTAGCCTTCCTCTCAGACATCCTTTGGTGCAATTCAAACCCTTTCAAAGACCGTGTCAGTTTGGCAGGGAGAGAAAGAGAGAGGGATAGTCAACAGAGATGAAATTTAGCTTGGACGAGAGAGGCACTGATTTTCTCCTCTCGCCCTTGGATGACACCGTAGAAAGTAGCCTAGCGGAGTGCCGAGACATGGACTCGGACCAACGAAGCTGTAGAGTGAGGGGGGACTATCAGCGATGGCTTATCCCTGTCAAATTCCTCTCGTTCAGCCTCTTCGCCCGATGCGATTGGGGCGATTGTCCTCACATGGCTATTAAAAGGAAGTGCGTGTGGGCAGCAGTTTAGTTTCCTTCCACGCTATAGGAGCTCGCATGCTAAAAAAGAAAAACTAAGGGTTTGAGGGGGGGATGTTGGGGTGGAGAAACGCATCTGTGTAATGTATGTCTGAACCTCCAGCACTCGGATGACCACACAGCATGTGAGGGGACTCAAAGTGAAACCTATCTATCTATTTTATCGGCGACTTCCTCTATCTGTGTTTATTTTTGCTGATAGCGTTAGCCAAAACTAACAATCGGATGATGCAGAGCAGCTAGGAAAAGCTTTGAGGGATCAAGAGCTCCTCCCTCCTGACCCCAATGCTTGTACAGCGAACTATGAAAATTGCTTAAGGACACTCCAACAACAAGGGTTGGTGGGGGGCCGGAGGGGAGAGCGTCGCACTTGACGCTTGCGCTACGACTAAGAGCTGAAAGAGAAACAGAAACCTCTGGTTAGCGTGTCATGGGAATGGGGCGAGAAAGGAGCAGGGCGTCGTACATGCGCATGGTTTTCAGGAAAGGGAGCATTTGGTCGCTTTGTCCCTGTCAACATGGCGATCCGGTTTGTTTTGAGAGGGACATTTTTCCAGAAATCATATTTCAGCGGCCCCAGACGTGGCAGGTCTTGATGTTGGACAGGAAAAGCATTCTACACCTACGACCCTACTGGTCCTTGGTCGCTGGTGTTCTTGAGTCTCTCTAATTCCAATTCATGCGAGGCCATCGCAGGCAGGGTCTCCCTCACTTCACTCGTTTCTACGACTCGCTCTCCCAACGAGTGCGATTTATTCAACTTTAATTGCGAGCTTTCGGTTTTGGATGAATGCACGCTGGATTTATCACGTCCATTCTAAAAACATTGTTACTCGCTTGTAGCTTGGCACCCCAACGGCGTGCCTGTGGAATAAAATGTGAAAGATTTGTGTATCCACGGGCCCTTGAGTACGTTTTCTCCGGTAACGACCGTCATTTTTCTTCATGTGGTCGACCGAGTTTTTAAAAACGCATGAGCTCTGCGCCGTGTCACTCAGGTGGAGTCCGCCTCTTAACCTGACGTCAAATGTTTTTAGCCTACTGTGGAATTCTGATATTTTCTCATAAAACAGTTAAGCCAGGGACGACAATTTCTCAGAATTATGAACACATATAATGTTGTTTTGGGCAGAGAAATGGGAGGACAACATCTCCGCCGCTGTTTATGACCCCAATATGAGACAGTAATGGCCCAGACAAAGTGAAACTTCAGAAATTATGGCCATTATGGCACATTTAGCGGGCTCGTAACCTGCCGTTATCGCGGCCTGCTGCTCCAACAAATCATCGCCTAATTCTCAATCACGGGACCAAGCATTATCTCTGCTGTGTTTGGGTTTTATAATGACTAGCGATAAGCCGAGCAGATGGCAGTATTACTCACCCATATCTACTTTTATTTATTTTCCTCTGCGCAAAGCGTTGACTGGAGTTCCCTGCTCAAAAATCAAAGACTGATGGAGGTCAAGAGGACCAAAATGCCATTAAGAACACAACCAAATTGGTGCATTTAAGGTCTATGCCATGCACACAGATTGCCACGGGCACTGACCTGACATGAAAAAAGATATTTGGTCACTAATGCAGCTGTTTTTCGCTCAGAATTTGGATCATGTTGATTTCTACGGTCGATACCAGACGTTGGGACACATGTCCAAACCTCGTGGTCTCTCTCTTTCATTCACACAGGAGGAACTAGTTGTCGCCAGCAAACAAAGGAAGCACAATAAGATGTTCAAAGTGAAAAGATGTCCCAATCGAAAAATCGAAAACAGAAGAGGGAGGTATTGTTGGGCGGGAATGGATGACGGGAGGAAAAAAAACACGTGAAGAGAGGGTGAGGGAAGTAGAGCGGGCGATAAAGGGCGAAAGATAAACAGCTGTCCCCCACCAGTGGTGTGGGCTTCAAGTGAGTGATGGCTGCTTCCACTGTTTTTGTTTGGTTGGACGTGGACGTGAGCCACTTGCTGTCCGAGCCTTTGCGCCACATCCAGAAAAGACCTCACATGTTTTGGTAATCTGTACTGGTCCTATGCTGTGTGGGCGAGGGCTGAGAACAGAGGCAAAGAGAGAGAGTGGGTGAGACTCTCTCTTCTTCTCCTCCTCTTCCTGCAGAGTTCATATCCTGTAATGTATTAACTTGCATTTTCATACCCACACATTCTCAGCAAGCAGAGCTATTCGCTCCGGCAGCCTGATTACAGCTTCTCTGTGTGCTTCATGCACCCCGACTACGAGCTGTTATGAGTCCCGGGTTAGTGGTTTATCCTCTGATCGGTGTGACACCTCATTCGGCCAGCTCTCTCTCCCTCTCTCTCCCTCTCTCTCCCTCTCTCACTCACACACGCACACACAACACACTACAGATTGAAGGACGGGGGGAAAAAAAAAAAACGGGTTCTCAACCCGGTGAGAAGCTTTGTTTGGCTTGTCTGGGACCTGAGCCAAGCTTCTCACATTCCGCGCACAATACCAGGGCCGGAGCTGGCACCCTGGCTACAGACAAGAAGAGGAGACAGAGATAGGACCGCAGCGTGGTGGCTGACCTCTCAGCGGCACCTTATCCTCTCCTCGTCAGGGGGAGAAAAAAAAATTGCCTCCTCTACGTGCTGTACAATTCAAAACAACCGCAGAAGTGATTTACATTCGCCGCCAGCGATGGAGCAAAATCATTTTCTCGAACCACCCAGGATAGCAAACACGCACACACACACACACACACACCGCTTTCTGTGAGCTGACACTTGTGGTGAGCCCATAAGCGATGATAACAGCAAGTGTGCGCGCTCTGAGCCAAAACCTGCCGAATGTCATTTGCCTTCCATGCTTTGAGTACAATCACGAATATGAAAATGCGCTCAAATATTAACGCACAGGCATGTGCTGCACGTTTTCTTTCTCGGAGCTGCGCTACGACTCTGGGTAATGTGATTCGGGCCTGCGCTGGTCACAAGATAATCCATTTATAGCATCAAAATGGCTACAGTGTAATGATTGGCATTTAACACCGCTTAAGAGGTTAGCGTGCTGATCTAGTTAGCGTGCTAAAGGGGCGCTGTAGCGAGGGCACGCCACCAATGCGCCCAAACTGCAGATTCGCGGGCTAAACGCGACTAATGCACGGAGGAAACTAATCATGGAGTAGGAAGACACCTCTCCACCATGACGACATCTTGTTAGCGCACGCAGGCACTCGCGCTGACAGACGTCGTATCGCGGCCTAATTTTAATGTCAGATGATACGTCCCGTGTTGGACGTATCATCTGGTGGACGGGTGGTGGTCCATTTCCAAGAGCAATGTCATGGCGACCAGTATCACAGACAGTTGTGCAGCCAGCAGTGGCGACGTTTTCATTTCATGGTGTACACAGCACGGGGTGACGCCAATTAAACCGTAGCGCCACTTCTGTCTGGGCTCCACTATTGTGCGTGCAAAATGTGTGTGATAATTTGGACTGCAAGGAGACCGGGGTGGATGAAAGTGGAGCCTGAGGTAGAGGCGCTTTTCGATTGACAGCACCGATTTGCAAGATATATCTGCAGTCTCGATTCTATATTCCAGTCACAGCGGCTATTCGATGGAGGCTACGTGTGTCGCCATGCATCAGCACCCACAGATCAACCAAAGGCTGTGAGGATGACTTTCCTTTTGTTGTGGATTTACAGCTGACATATACATTCTCTGATGTTCGCTTGAATCCACATATGTGCAACAGCCTCAAAAACTTTGAGGTCTAGATGTGCGTGTGAATTTCTGCAAATGTGCACAAACACGTGCTGCGCGCAGGCCCTCGCATCTATTTCTGCGATGTGTCGGCGCATGACAGTGTTTGACATGCACAAGTCCATTACACGGGTCTGTGTTTGCCTCTGTTTGGATGAGAGGACCTTTTGGGTTAACTAATGGTCTGTAGAGGATCCGGTGAGATGTTCTCCCGCTTAAGGTGACGATCTGACGTATCAGAAGACCGCAAAGTGCTGGCAGGGGCAAAGCGAGATGAGTGTCTCTAATGAGTTACAACATACCAACGCAGCAAATGTTATGGAACGCCCATCTCAGGCGCTGATATCAGAAACATGCATCCTCTTTATCATTCTCACATTTTCAATGTATTTCAAAAGAATTCCAGACTTTACAACCCATTACGGATGGTGAATTAACTGAATGTTGCTGCGACTTTCAAATCTGAAACGCATCAAGAAACAATCCTGCTGGTCGATCAACAGTTTCAATCAACAGAGGCCCAGAAAACCCCCTGGTGCGAGTGAGGAACATTGTTTTTTGTGTGCCACCCGGCTATGCACGCTAGCCTCATCTATTTTTGGGAGAAGCTAACTGGAGCAGAAAACACTCAGCTAACGGTCTGACTGCTCGGACCGCATTCTGCGCCCTCAGCTATACGGGAAACCAAACAACAAATTGGTTAGATTCCTCACGTTTCCCCAAAACAAAACCGCAAGTCGTATTGTGTCTATCTGAGCATGTTTGCTGAACATAATGAGCTTACTTCACGAGCGCTGCTTTCAATCACTTCAATCCCTCCTCTGCATCTCACTTTGTATATATACAGACATCTCACACACACTCCTTGCACACTTCAGTTTGACAAATGCAAAAACAAACACAGACCTGGGCACATGGAAACAGGCAGGAGATTGGACCTGGGGTGCGCCGCATCTCTGCAGTGGGTCTTCTTCTTTGGTTTTAAGCTGTGGCTACTTGACACGTTGCTGTCAGATTGTTTCAGGTGCCTGCATTAAAAACAGTAGATTTAGTCCAACTCATCATTCAGAAACACAGTAAAGAGACATATACGTCGAGCTATCTACATCATTAGATATTTTTTATTCTGATTCTCTCATAACGAGTGTTTCTAATGTTTCTAATGTTACAAAATGGCAGCGATACAACAGCAGCCATGGATGAGCTGCACGTTATCATTAACAGCAGCATCCATTTCCCTCTTGTCCGACATCCATGGTGAACCGCGGGTCAGACCAAAGCAGTTCCATGTGGAGATGTTAGTCTGGCTACTGCACCTCGTCTGATCTCCTGTGTTTAGATTGGATGGCGGCTCAGACTCACTTAGGGGGAGAGGCAGGCACATATGGATACACGTGTGTGCGCTTAGCTTGCTCACGCATACGTCGATATACATAAACAAATGCACGCAGCATTGCATTCCGGCGGAGAAAGGTGTTTATGTGTCTCCCTCCACCCATAATGTGACCTATGGTCTTAGCTGAGGTGCCCGATTTTGCTACAAAACCATCATATTTCGACAGAATTATATCATTTGGACACTTGTGACTTTTAGTAGAATTTGGTATTGAAGTGAAGTGAAGTGAAGAAGTTATTTTGCTGACAGACTGAGTCCTGGTCAACGGATCAGAGAAAGAAACCCTTGTGCAGGAAATTTTAAAATCCTAAAAATGCTCTTTATCTGGCATATTGATCTCTTGACAGAGAAAATACGAGGTCGGTCTGGATTCTACATTAAGACCCCGACTTTGAACGTGAGACATATTAATGGGCCACAGCGATGACAAGAGATAAAAACGTCTACTCCTTCATGGCAGAGTGGACACATTAGTCACTCACAAATGATTTTGATGAGTCTAAAAACATTATTGAGATAATAAATATCTAGGGTAAGCGGAGGTAGAGACAAACCGTGCGAAGGAAAGACCTCAATCGTTGCAAGTTACTGGAGATTTCTCGGTGGTGATTGTAACCCCGGACGACTGCGAGGATGGTTTGTAAACTCTGCAGTCCCGTCTTAATGTGATGTTAGGACAGAAGATAAACACCAATGTGAGGTTGAAGGAAACTACCGCTGTCATTAAACGCCCATTCGTTTTGATTACCATAGACACCCGCTTTGATAGCGGGCCCTGCTGGCACACATACTGGAATGTTGGATGTGGTTCTCACGTCATACGGAATCCATCTTTTGCTGAAACTTTGCCTTGATGGAGGTTCAACATGTGGCCTAAATGCCAATATTTTTATCGTGGAGGACCTGAGGCCATTGCGTCTCAACCTCCATCTTTCTCAGTAACATTTCTGCAGTGGGAATCCCCCGCTGCTAACGAACCCTGTTAAAGAGGGGTCTACACCAACGGCTATCTCAGCTATTGGGATGTAAATGCCTCCCCTGTGGCCTGGTGGGCTTCTCATATCCCTTCGTGGTTCAGGAATAGGGCATGCTGACATTAGAAAGCCATCACGAGGCACATTCCTGCCTCCATGTGTCTTGGAGGGAATATTCCCACATTGGACAACTTGCGTCACAATAGCCAAGCAACAAACGAGCGATCCTCCATCAGCCTGACCTCAACTGGGGTCTACAGTAAGTCTTCACAGCCTGGATGAACGGGCAGGTCTGGGTTTGTTTGGTTGTTTGGTTTTCGTTCCGCATTCCCATGTCTTGGGTGAATGCAAGTACTTCCTCTCCCATACATCGAGATACGCGTAATTAATTGGAGTAATTTTTGGTCCAGCTTTGACATTAGTGTCCAATCGCAAGTGGGGGATTTATGAAAATATACATCCATGCACGAGCTCTCCTGCACTATTTATTTTCACTAAACAGGAATAGAAATGAATTAGGCGATAGCGATCTGCGTCTCTGGAAGTATGAGTCACGCAGGAAGGGAGAGATGACAAAGCAAGAGATCATCTTGTTCTAAACCATTTCCAGTTGCGTTCGGAAACTTTTACCTTTCTTAAAGATGGGAAAATGTTTTCACACATATACTATGACTTGCGGTAGGGGGTGTTGCCACTGGAATCCGGTCACAGAGGAGAGGTAAATTATCCAGAGTCTAGACCGGCTCTGGAAATTCGTTTCTGGAGTGAATTGTGAATATCCACTCCATTGCACCAATATCAATAAAAGAAAAGCAAACATTTCTTTTGGATGTGCTCGTGCCGTAGGAGACAAGAGAACCTCCTGACCTTAACGTTTGTCAAACCATGGTGTGAAAATTCAAATCTGCTCCACTCTTGCGCTTCTTTCTTCTGCCACACAGCAGACACAAAGGTTTTCCACAAGCGTTACGGTAGACCAGTTGTCCTCGGAGGTTTTGGTTTACGGGTATCCCACCACTGTTTGACGTGTACATCAAATGAGAGAGCTGAAGGTGGGTGTCCAAAAATGGCATGCAAAAATCTGAATCCCAGAGCAGCACCCGTTCAAATTCCCTCCCATATTTTTTGATGTGTGACCTCATTTGTAGAAACCTGAATCTGAAATTTTACTTAACCAGGGTGGCCTTTTGGCCCAACCTTCAAAAAGTGTGACAGCCTGACACTTTGTTCGGATATGTTTTTTTCTTGTTGAGTAGCATTGTTGTACCTCGCATTAAATGATCCGTAAAGAAGAATGAATGCGCATTACTCACATGAAAAATTCCTCAAGTCTCATTTTTACACCACATGGTTTCTACAGTACGTGCTTTATTTCAATAACAACATACTGCGCGCTGAATAATGATTTCAGCCAGTAGCCTGAGTAGATTTGACAAAATGAACACGGAAAATCAATTTGGCTGAGAAACATTTGCCTGGATAGGTTAGAATGTCCAGTGCATATCAAGCTGCTGTCAGGACTTGACTATTGACAAATATTCAAAAATTCCTTCCCTTTCTGCACTATATTCAGAATGTGGTGACAAAGGAATCTTTTGATGAATGGAAAAATTGAGGGCTTTTGGTCCTGACGGGCTATTTTGGGCACACTGAACTAAGCACCGTGTTTATCAGAGAGGGATTGGTTGGTTTGGTTTCAATTTGCGTACACACAAGACTCATTATGTGCTTGGAAATGCTGGACCAAAATGTAATTGAAATCAGCACAATAGCATCCTGACAGCAAGACAAAGGTAGGAACTGGGGTGAAGTGGGGAGAAAGAGGCCATGGAACGACATCAGACGGGGAAAAACAAGTTCGGGCACAGTGGGGTGTTTTAGGGTGGCAGAGTTTAGGTTAGTGCTGGCTGAGGGGAGCGCTGAAATAAATGGACTGAAGGTTGGCCAGTGCTGAATCAGTAAAATTCCTTCTCAGGGTGGATGGATCGCTCAGAAATATGGGTCATGAACTTTTTACAGACAGTAAAGGTACTCAACAGGCTGAACATATGTATTACTTAACAACTATTACTTAACTTCTCACCTATAAATGTCCAATGCCCGGCCATGAATCTGTGTATTGTCCTCCCAGTGACATTGGGAGGATAAATACTCATGATTCCCTACCATTTGAGCAAAAGTGAAGCAGCTTCTTGGATTAGGAGCTTAACACTGACCATGACCTGACGCTGTATATCGAGTTCTCTCTTGGATACCCATACCACGGATGACTGAACCTCCATGACCTGTTGAGAGAGGACTGCATTGAGCTGAGGTCTTTGTGCGATCACAATTAAAGCTGGATCGCAGATCGCAGAGTGGACACCAACTGTCAGGGTTCAAATCCCTGCATGAAGCCTCCAATCCCCTGCTGTCAACCAAGGACATGGTGGATGTGTACCTTTCTGTCCCTCCTCTCTCACTCAGCCCATTCAAGCTTTGTCAGCCTGCCGTTTGCTTGTCAATGACATTGGGTGAGAAGAAAAAATGTGGCAGCAATTGAGCAAGCGACTGAAGGCTTGCTACCAGGATGGGGGTGAGGGGGCAAAGGTCACAGAGGTCAGCTGGGGAGCGCAGACTGAGTTGTTACTCCTCCGGTTCTGACAGTTTAAAACAGAGGACCTCAAACTGTTTCAAGGTGGATTCGAAAACAAACAATTCAGCCAGCAGTTGAAAGTTAGACGGCCTTTTCCAGATACAGGGTCTCCATATCTGTGCGATGCGATTCCGCCGGGGTGACAGCTTGCACTTTTTAAAGCTGCAAGTTGGCTGACTTTCCGATCCAGGTGACAGAGAGGTGTATCAATTTCACCCTTCACTGTGGCTCGGCGATAAGCAGGCGCGAGAGTATTCGCTGGCAGGGGGGGCCCCCACGGTGGTGGCTTGTGATTGCAGAGGAGAGGTGCTGATGTGCTTCGGGGCTGCAAGAGACGGTTGGGATGGGGGGGGGTCTAATAGCTCTTATCCATTAAAGATGCCTGTGAGGGTTGCTGCACTGAGCGGCAGGGATGGATACCAGAACTCAGAACACCCAGATACACCGTCACTGTCACACACACACACACACACACACAGTCAGAGATAAGCAATAGTAAGTGCTTTAATCGCTCTCAGTTAGGGCTGGGCAAAAAATCGATTTAATTGATTTATCGAATTCGTAGCTAAAAACGAATTTTATTTTGAAAATTCGAGTTTTTCGACATTTTTCGCATTCCATTTCTTGTGGGTTTCCGTAGCGCAATGTGAGCCCGCCCCCTCCCACGCGCAACACAATTACAAACAACATGGCGGCGGCAGCATGTAAACAAGAGCTACCTCCAAAGAAAGGCACAACTGACTCAATCATTTGGAACTGGTTTGGTTTTGATGCATCAGACGAACAACAGACAAAGCCTCGCTGTAAAATATGTTTAAATAAAGTCGCGCTTTGACAATATGTCAGATGTCTACAATAGTTTTTAAGTGCATTGAAAAAAAAAATCGAAAATCGAATCGAAAATTGAATTTTTCTCTAAAAAATCTGAGATTTTTTCTTGAGGCCAAATCGCCCAGCCCTAGTAAGTGCTTTAATCACTCTGAGTCCATCATTTTCATCATCGCTCTCACTGTGCATTTAAAATTTCTAAGTCCCTTTCTGTAGTGGAACTCATTCAGTCACTCTGACAAAGGAAAAGTTTTAGAAGTGTTGAACATTTGCTGTAATGTGTTGAGATAACGGCTGGCAGCACCATCTCAGGGAATTATCTCGCTCTTGGCAGTGTTGCTTTGGCGATTTAGCAGCTCCAACACATAACGTGCCTGTCTGGTGGCTTTGCTGATGGATTTCATTCCTTCATATCTGTGATACTTCTCTTGAAAATGTCCCCGAAGAACATGTCTCATGCTGTAACCTAAACACACATCCGTTACTACGAAAAACAGTTCCAGTGTGCGCAAATCAAATTACCTTTCGACCCACCACATGCTTACACAGCTTGTCAATTACGTCCAAAGCATCCTAAAGCATTAACAGTCAATTATAGGTCATTATGAAGCTGTTGTAGGGCGTCTGCGTTTGACTAGACGCTCGCACGGGCCCGTACACGCTTGGTCAAACTCTCTGCCGATGTGTCAGAACATTTGGCAGCGCTATTAGCAAAATCACGGGCAGATTATGTGAAGAAGCTGCCAAAAACATCAGCCCATAGCCTCTAAGCATCACTGCAAAGTAGCAGCGAAGAAGACAAAATGTTCTGTTGGTGTGACCGTTGGAGAGCAGCGATTTCTCTCAGCCAAATAAAAAACGTAGCGCCTCCAACACGCTGTGAGGTAAGAAACATTCTTAACCCGACCTTCTGAAGTGTCCGTATCAGTGTTAGAAACAATCCCAGTTGAATTCACATTTACTATGTTTCTCTTTTAGACCTGTCTTTATGTGCAGGTGGTCAAAGTGTAATCTCAACCTTCTTTACCTGCCACACAGGAGGTCAGACCTTCTCTTGTGTGGTTCAGGTTGACCTCAGCTTATTTGGCTTGACCCTAAGTCGGTGGGCTCCGCCAAGAGCCTAGCCAAACCTTACAGCCCTTGAGTAAAGGGTTAGTACTGACCTGACACCTGTTTAACCTCATAGTCTTGTCAGTGAGTAGAAGTCTGTTAGTTTAAATTAAAATGTGTGGCCTGTATCTGTTGATACTCAACATAAAAAAAAAAGAAGAATCTGCGGATTTATTCAGCAACAAAGGTCAAAAGTGCGTTTTGGTTTCTGGTCAGATGCTCATGAAAATCAGTGTTTGACGTAGTCAATATCCCACACTTAACCCTCAGAGATTAGAGCGCACCGCAGCCTTAAATCATTTTCACCAACCCCTTCCCCAATGACACAATTTGCATTTCAGTTCTGGCAATAAAAACACCAGAGTGTCAGCTTTCCCCGCCGGCAGGACTTCCAAATCCTGCTCGCTAACTAGAACAGCAGGGCATTGCACTTGAGTGGAGTTAAGAAATCATCAAAATTACTCGACACAGACATAGAGCAATTTCACTGACCTCCCCACTGGTGATTAATGCATGATTGGGCACGTTTGTCGTAAACCTGCCCCTCCCTACTTTCCTCCCAGTACTTTCCATCTTTACGGCCCCACCAGATGCTGCCATGAGCCACCCACACTCCCTCAGAGATGTGACCACCATCGTTCAGTCACGTCGCTCGCCCTGACATCTTTCTGAAGGTCCCTATCACATTCCAAAAGGCCATGTTCTGATAGAGCTGATGAAGGTGCTTATCCAGAGGTTTTGAACCCCGGCCTGCCATCACCGACGCCATCCGCCAACTGCTTAGACTTTACACTTGTAGTCAGACTAAAAACCGTCCCACACAAGCAGGCGCGCGCACGCGCTCATTTTCTACGGTTCATTATCAGCACGGTAATCCATCATTATTGGAGCTTTGCGGCGTCCAGACTGTCTGTTTTCTTTCCAGTTCCCGGGGCCAGACCACTGGACGTTTTTGCGGAGAGTGACACTAATATTGCGCTGATGTAGTTCGCAGATAGGGGAAATATATCTGTAACGCGGCCCCTAGAAACATTACATTTCACTTGCAAATCAATGCCAAAAAGCTATATGATATTTCAAAGCTAATTTGACTTGTCAGAGTCACGCCGGTGGCTGAGAAATGAATGTTTCAGTCGTGTGTCGAAAATGTTCCATCCCTGTTATTATCTGTCCAGGCTGGGAATGATTGACATAATGATGGATTCGTCATTTCTAATGGAGAATATGATTTCCTCTCTGAGGATATGACTTCCTCTCTGAGTGCATGTTTTACCAAAAATATGTTTAGATTTAATCAAGATTCTGCTGTATGATATTGAGGTTGTTAAAGAGAATGTGCACTTTCTGTCTTGATCACAATTCAGTCTCTCGAAAGTTTTGAGTAATTCAATTCTACCATTGTTTCCATGCCGTCTACGCAAGCAGCCTTTTTCCAGAGAGTTCCTGCGTTTTCCTTTTCTTTTGGGGAGCAGCACGTCAGCTCTCAAAACGGGGCAAATGACAAAAGCCCCTTAAGGCTCAAGAATTTACAAACCCATTACGGCACTGGACGAGTCAGCTTGAGTTTAAAAGGTTTGCAGTGAAATTCTAGTGTTTGAGGGGGAGAGTGTGCACGCACGTGTGTGTGTGTGTTCCTTTGTTAATAGTCTATCTGGCGTATCTGCACCACGTGTGTTATCTTCACTCTGCCCTGCACTCCTCAATCTGGAAGTCGGGGAATCACAGTTCAAGCATGCTCCCACAGGGATGCACATGTTCAGAACCCGCTGGTTGTGCGGGGAGGACTATTGCAGGACACAAGGCCCTATAACGCTATAATGGGAACAGCGTGTACGTTCAGACAGACAGAAACGAAGCCAGCGAGCTGGGAGCGCTGGTCTGGGTCGTTCTCTCTGCAAGTGTCTGTTACACATGACAAAGCATTTCCCTTCACGGATTTGTGAACGCAGAGAATTTAATTTGGTCGCAGCCTGCGGATTGGACCGTCACTGTTAGCGGGGCAGCCCTGATTCACCTGTTTAAATTTTAACTTACAACCAATTATTAAACTTAACCGTTAACTCAAAGCTAAATTGTATGGAAGAGGGTGCTAACTGATAGTATTACTATATCTAGTTAAACAGTGGATGAACATAGTTCATTCTAATCAACCCACATAGGCCACTGGACTTCATGTCTTGCTTACAATTTTGCAACTTAGGACTCACCAATGGTGGTATCACGTGTATGAATCACAACAACACAAGCCAGGGAATGTTAGCTGATGCATATTTTTGATTCAAGTCCATATTATGCCTTTGAAAGCACCACTCTTACAATCTAAACAGCTTCACCAAACTGACACAGAGGCCTTCCCCTCTGATTCTCCAAACCAGAGCCCTGGATGCTACCCACACGCTCCACATAGTCCATCTGAACACACTTATCCGGGGCCTTGCTTGTACCTCTGCTTTGTTTTGTGTTGGCGTTTACAGATAAGAATAAAAGGCCTTTCTTCCAGACACACCCCACTGACTATCTGTTCATCTCTCTCGTCCTCCATCCGAGCTAAACGCCTACATCTGGTTGCTGCCTGTACGGACGATAGTCATTCCTCACTTGAGTGGCTCTCAAACAAAACAAAAAAATGGATATGTGTTTGTTTTTTTTAAACGTATGTAACTACAGGAATGTTGATTGAATAACCCATATGGATCCGTCAGGGTATATGGCACGCATTAAGTCTGCTGTCAACAAGGAGCCGCCACTGCGATTCTGTCAGCTAGAGCAAACCGAACCCTGACACAACTTTATTTTATTGAGTTTTCATTGAATTTATCTTAATAATAGTGCGCACTTAATCAAACAAATGCAAGAGTGAATGAGTGAAATTGTATTCTCAGCTATTCTCTCGATAAATTTCCCCAAAAGCGCCTGCACTTGCCAAATTCCTTTGCATTTCAATGCTGAGACATTTTCAACCGAGTGTGCTCGGCGAGGAAAAGAAACACAATTTCTCACAGTGGAAGACATAGTGAGGGCAAAAGCAAGGTCTGTGAGACACTACTGCCATTGCTGTACTCAAGGGTGAACCCTGATAAAATATGTTTGTGGACATGGGATTTTTGTAATCTGTTCACCAACTTGCAAATGTCAACAGCGTGGCTTAAGCTAGTCACTGGTAAGTCAAACTTGCACCTGATTTGCGCTTAAAAACCATGATCCTCCGCATCCCATTTTAACCACAACGCCGTGGAATTTCGGGGCAACAGCTCATGATAAATGTGGCGATATAAAAGCAAATGCTGAGCCGAGCTGAGGCCTGGAAGACAAATTTAGCTGCACATAAAAAGACCCAATCCGCCAACATCCGGCCCTTTCGTGGTGCATCTGTGCAGTCCGTGTGAGCTTGCCTCTTTAAGAACTTCACCCCCACCATTACTCTCATCGTTTGTTCCTCATGTCCTCCTCCTTTATTTCTATTTTTTGTCAGATTGAAAACTACATCAAAGAAAGCATGAAGACTGAAATGGCCCAGCTGCAGCAGAACGCTGTCCATAACCACACGGCGGCCATGTTGGAAATGGGCACCAACCTACTTTCCCAGACGGCAGAGCAGACGCGCAAACTGACAGATGTCGAAACGCAGGTGATGGCTAACTCACACACACCCTCATGATACATCATTCGTTTATCCTATGGAAGTCATGGAAGCAAATGTCAGAAGCCACACACAATTTTCTCTCTTTCTCTCTCGTAAGAGTGTGTGTGTGTGCGCGTGCGCGCGCCAAATTCGGATACACACAAGCACTGAGAGGATCTGTCTCATGGTCGATTGAGCTAAACGTTTCACTTTCAGCTACCAAAAAAGGTCACGGGGAGCAGGCCAAACATAATAGCCACACTATATAAAAGCCGCCTTCTCTTTGAGTGATATGTCTATGGTTTCCCCCTTTGTTTAAGAAAGATTTAGCGGGGGAGGTGACGGAAAGTCCTGAGGTCGGTGTGGGGAAAATATTGCGAACACATAAAAATTGAAGCAGGCGCAGATAAGACAAATTAGGGAAACATTACTAAGTATGATGTTGAGGTTAGTACCTTGTGGGTGACTGTAGAAAAATCCCCCCGTGGACCACGTCCAGCCCGCCATGACATTCAATCCCGCGTAGACAAATTCATATCTATCATGTCTGGGCGAGTGTCGTATGGCGTTTACCCCTCTAGGACTATGACTCCCACAATGCACTGCAACAGGTGTCGCTTGCTAGTGAGAACCTTGGCGCGCAGTAGCGAGCTCTCTCCGTAGCTGTGATGACGTCAGTCTAACAAACCCGACAAAGCAACTATGCAGGGACATTTTAGCACCTCCACAAAATAAGTAATTTTTGAAATGATCGTGCAAACAGGAGAAAGACAGAGTATCTCAGCTAACCCTCGTCGCACCACCTCATTTTCAGAGCTTATTTGGTATTAATTAAAGAACATAACGTAAGACAAATCGAAACGGACACCATGGCAAGTGTTAGCTAGTGTCTGAAACCGAGCTAAGCGTTTTCTGCCCCTTTTACCAAAGATAAATTTCTGGGGGAGTTCAGTTTGTCCCACGAGCTATTCTTTTGTTTTTATCCAATCGAAACTTAGATTTCAGTCTGCCAAGCTCATATTTTTCAGTAAAATTGTCATTAGGTTGGACACCACTGATTCTCTAGCGTCTGTTACCTCTCTTCAGAAGATATGGTGGTCTTGAGTCATATTTTCACATTTAACCTATTGTCAAAAATAAGCACACCACTTTGAAGCCTCATCAGTTATATTTCTTTATCTAACATGGGGGCTGATGCTTGAATAGGACAAAAACGTTTGATTACTGCCTGTTTTCCAGAATGGTAAAATGAGGCTTGACTCATTGTTGTGAAATAAAGGAAAGTTTGCGAGTTCACAATCACACATTGATTTGAGGAAAAAAAATTCCCCCGCACTTACTGAACAAGTGAGGAAGGTTGGAATTGTGACGATGATGTAATCTTTGTACTCTATGTTGCGGTTAGGTTCTGAATCAGACCTCCAGGCTGGAGATTCAACTGCTGGAAAACTCTCTGTCTACTAACAAGTTAGAGAAACAGTTGATGGTCCAGACCAACGAGATTAACAAACTGCATGACAAAAACAGGTAAGCAGTTCAGCAGAAACATTACTGCCAAACTATTCACAATGTGGGCAATTCAAGGAATAGGAGCAAATCTAGATTAAAGATGATTCATCTAAGATTTTCCCATTTCAGCTACCACTTTTGAATGACAGCTGCTACTACCATACATTGATTACCACAGTCCATTTTCCAGAAAATCATCCACTTGTTTAACCAAAACCATAACGAGAAGTTGAGACTCCATGCAAATCAGTGGCAGATGCCTGACATGCTGCCTTTTAGTTGCAAAACTGAAGTGGATCTTGGATTTGTTTTCATGTCCTCTAATCTGCCTCTTTTGGAGTGGTCAGCGCTGTAGGATCGTTCCAGATGATGTTAGCTTTTATAAAATGCTTTGGTCCGCGTTACTTTGCTGCAGACTGATGCATCCACAGGGACGCCTCGCAATCACTTTGAAGGAAAAGAGAAAACAGTGTGTAGGGATTCAGACTTTCGGGTTATTCTGAGACTTATGTAGGCAGATTGCTGGAGGCAATTTTCTTAAGCTGGAGCAATTATGAAATTATTCCATCTTGTGTGTGATGTCTTTTCTTTTTCCTTTACCAAATCTTCGTTGGGGGGGAAAGATATGATTAGTTAATGGAAATTGTGTCAGCTCGTATCGCATTTCACACAGTAAACGGTACAATGGATACTGTGCGGGCTTTCTCATCAGCCTCACATGAGTATGCAATACTTGGGATGAAATATGCGTTTATTTTGTTTGCTGAGCACATGGCAACGAATCACTTACACGTAATTATTCATTTTTCTCCCCTGCTCTCTGTTCTAAATTTGTGCTCCCATGACACTCATTAAGGCTGTCAATAAGATAAAGAAAAACAGTCACCATGCTTAAAAAAAATTACTCGCATACAGGACATTTGTAATTTTTCTCTTAGAATAATGGAAATATTACTCTATAAAATAGGTCACATAATTATGTGGGACCTCTGCACTCAATCAGAAACTGACATCAGAACCCAATAAGGTCTCCCCTTCTTTCAGCCTTTTGGAGCAGAAGATGCTGCAGATGGAAGTTCGACACCGGGATGAGCTGGAGACCCTCAAACAGGAGAAGGGGAGTCTTCAGACACTGGTGGGCAGGCAGAGCAGCGTTATCAGAGAGCTGGAGGCCCAGCTGAGCCGAGCGACGGGGAACAGCACGGCTCTGCAGAGGCAGCAGCAGGAGATGATGGATACTGTCCACAACCTTCTCAATCTCTGCTCGAAAGATGGAGGTGGGTTCAAAGTGGTCTGAGAGACATCCTGTGTTGAGTGTGAACAGTGTCTTTTTGAAGTTGAGTGCGGAGTGGGAATGAGGCAAAAACAGCTTTTAGCGGCCTTGCAGTGATGGCCTTTGATTGTGCTGGTTCTGGTTTCACGTCATGATATCGCACTGAAGAACATCTGCGAAGATGCAAGTCCAACAGCCTAAACATAGAGTGATGAATATTCGATGGGCAGTTAAACAGAAATTTGAGAGGAAGTCCCAAAAAGCTAGTGGTTTATATTTTGAAAACCACCCGCAGCCCACCAATTACTGAGCTGGACCAAACAGGTGAAGTCCGATAATAGTGATGTTTCAGCACTTGTCAGTCATCTCTTTTTTTTTTAGTTACAGGGTGATCCAGAGGTGTAATCCTGCTGGCAATGCCACGAACCAAAGTAAAATACAGATTACGCCTCGCCAGACCACAATGCGTGAAGAGAGATTTGTGGATTTACAAAAAAATAAAAACAAAAAATGCTGGCTAGAACACCCTGAACTGTGCAGATATGTAGCTGCAGCCTCTCTTGTTTTGTGATCCGTTCAAAATTATGATGACACCACTGCAATAAAACAGACCTCATAGCAAAATAAAGAGGGATGCCTTAGCTATTAAATTCACCCCCACTGGACAATGATGTGGAGAAAAAAAAACATTGCTAATATTATATCCCTCGGAGTTGCGCTGCTCCTCTCAGAGAGGTTTCTCTGGCATTCTTAAAACCAGCGTGGTTCTCTTTGTGTAACAATTGCTCACCAAGCTTCGACCCCAAGAAGTCTCCAGGCACCAGACTCCACCAAACTGTCAAACAATCACCAATTTTTGAGTAATAGACTTGTTTTATCCCACTCCGTCTCCCTGCTGCGCTAATGTGAGAGCAGGGATTTCCCTCTTAGTTTTGACCCAGGCAGTTAAAGTACCGCCCAGTCTATTCAAACGCGGCAAACTCATTACCCTTGTCTCGGACGTTAAACGCCAAGTCCACTTGATCCCAACGTTGCCCTCAAATCCTGTTCAACTCAGGAGATTTCACATACAGTAGATGCCTGTGTTCAGACACCACTTGGCTGCACACTTGGTGTTTGAGGATTGCTGGTTACCCATTTCCATATGTGCGTTTCCTCTAAAGATGCCTTGGGAGCTTATGTTCCTTTGCTAAACTGCATGATTAACACATTGTGTTAATCATGCAGTTAATTTCTTTTGTATTTTTCATGTCGCGTGCTATGAAGGTCACAGGTCTCTTTGTGCCCCATCTGTTTAGACTGCATTTCCAAATGCAACATTTGATTACTAGTCAGTCTTGGGTACAGTTTTGGCCATATAACTGATGTATCAACTCTACCACTGAGGGTACAAAGAAAATACTGTAGAGTAGATTGCATCTGTTTTTCACTGGATTTATAATAATTGACGCTTTGGAGGCTTCTGCTGGTCCTTGCAGTGATAGCACCTGCCCAGAGAAAAAGTCATTTGTTCACGGTACATTTTACTCTTGGCTCTTTAGTCTTTCAAGATTCAACCTGACTGCAGGCTATACTTATGTACAGTATGTAGCAGGCATTCCTCATGATTTAAGACATTTTTCTTAAACATAACCTAAGGTTATTGACCGGCTGTACAGTGGGCTAGTTTGAATGGAGTTGTCATCTCACTTGCTGCTGGTGCCACCCCCAATATTTGGTGATTGGAACTGGAAGGTGGCCTTGATCGCTGTGGTTGGTCCCATCTGTCTCTGCAGCGGCACTGAGGGTAGACACACGAACGTGGGGGTCATAGGTCTCCATCTTGTTTCACCCTAACGTGAATAAGTCAAACCATAATGGTTCCTGGGGGAAGCCCTGTCCAAGAGAGGTGAAAGAGTAGGTAGATCTTACCGATCTGGTGACGCACTCCCCCCAGAGATCCTGAGCTTTGTGTTTTTCTCCATTTTCAAGGAAGGGCTTTTGTTTGTTTGAGGGGTTGATTAGATAGCAGGACCGCATTTCCATTTTAGCAAGAGGTGTTTGCTCCTGTTGAGCATTGTTTTGAAAGTTCAGTCCAAGCATTTCAGTGTAACTTAAGTCCAAGCATTATAGTTAAAGCTTTCACCCTAATCGTCATTTTGTCATGAAGAAGATGATAGATGAATTATAAGAAAAAATAAATTCAAGAAAACATGTTCCATTGATTTACCCTCTTTATTTATGTATGTGTTTCCACAGCTGTACTACAGACTCCTATTTAGGGAATTTTCTTGGTCAAGTGCAGCAATGGTCTGGATTGGATTGAATCTCTCAGCCAAACCATGTTGAGGTGCATGTTGTCATCAAGAGCCGCTCCCTTAAGAAACACTGGTTTTCTGGCTCCTAAACGCGATTTTGTTCTATTTTAGTTCTTTTAGCGCTTAATGAATGGCATCCATCATGCCATTTTACAGCTGACTTTATGTCTGACAGAGTGGGATTACGTTTGGGCTCTGTGCAAAGCCTTAAACTGACATATGTGGCGTGCAATGCCCTAATGGGACAGTTTCATCAACATCGTCATTAAATATCACTCAAAGACTTTGAATTAAGTGCTTAAATCTGAAAGTGCTGTAGATTTACTTTTATGCCTCACAGTGCCTCACTGACACTTTATTTCAATAAAAGGTTTATGCCTCCGATTATCAATTTTTATGCTGCACTGAGACCTGCTATCGCTGACTCAGTGTGTTTATATCTTACTTTTATCATTTCATTATTGCACTTCTCGCCATAACTGCAGCAACAGAAGTGTTTTATTATCAGCAGCACAGACACCATAAAATGTGCTGACATGATATAGAATGTATGAATTTAAGTGGTCCAACATTCCTGATTTTATCTGAAATATAAGAAGAGACCTGGCTGAAATGCATTGCTGTTGCGTTTGATCCAAAATAAAGCTCCAAAATCCAAAATAATTCGACCCAAACAAAAATGCACTCCACTTGCCCAGACCCCAAATAAAAAGACTGTCCATTAGGTTTATACCCCCTTGGATGCTTGTTTTCCTTACAATGCCAAAAAATAAAGATGGGACTCCAGCCAGACTTGACTCCATTGAATATGAATCGGACTCAACTGGACTTGAGTCTGATTTTGGTGTCTGTATTCCAAGGACGTGGACCCGCAAGGATGTGTATTTTACATCCAGCCTGTGGTGAAGAGTGAGAAGCTACTAACTTATATAACATACATCGTCGAACCTTAGATTCGTCCACATGTCAGCAGGGAGCATTCTCTTAATTCCCAGGATTGTCATGACATAAGAGTTTGACGTAACCACCTCGTCTACTTAAAACATCACAGATTTGTAGTGCTCGATATACTTTGCATTCGAGCAGATCATAGTATGGACCGGTATAGAATCGCTTTGTTTTTATGGTATGTTACTGGAAGTGAGAATGTTCACATGAGAGCAGTGATGTCCACAGCAGGCCATTAGCCGCATTTTTCACTCGCCTTCATTCTAGATTTTGGGCTCATTTGGCAGCAGTGCTGATTTATGCAAACACCCTAGCCTCACTGGTCCTTTCACATGAACCCCCTGCGGAATATGGGTCCCCACTGAACCACAAAATATTTTTCTGTAAATAAATATGGGAACATAAATAATATTTGCAGAGCTGGGCAGCAAGCTGTTCGACGGAGCCGCTCCTACAGTGAAGCATCCAGTCCGCTCAGCAGACGGTCTTTTTCCGCCCAGCAAGATCTCAGCTGTGATTGTGAAGTAATTGTCCACGGGGTTACCATGTTAATACCAGAGAATTCCCCCGCTGATGAGCAACACCTCGGCCTCTAGAATGTGCCCCGCGGTCTGCCGGCTTGGGGTAAATTACCGCCCGACGTGTCTGGCTTTGTTGTGTCAGGGTCTACAGCGTGAGGTCCCACTCTGTCAACCTGTCACAGCGGGAGTTTCTTGTCGCAGACACCCTACACTTCAAACCAAGTAATCTGCCACTTTCAACCGGAAAGGAACATGCTCAGAAAGGGGGCAACACAGGGGTTGTCAAAGAGAGGAGTGTGAACCAGTCGCCACGTCGGGCTTCTCAGTGATACCTTCCCTTCTGCCGCCATGATTCCAACAATAAAAACACTGGTGTGAAAATTGAGATGAATGCCTCACAAGGGAGGGGATAGAGGGCGAGGAAAAAAGGATTCTCCACCGATGTAATAAGGGCACGGAAGGTAAATATAAACCACTTGTTATAACAGGAACTTGAAATTTATAGCTTGTAGTGTTTTGTCCCCAGCCCCTTGCTTAGTTTCAAAATAGCGCCGGCCTAATTGTCCACAGATGGAAATGGATGCAGCTGCCTGCTTGCAAGAGTCCGTCAAAGTCTGAGGCCCTCTGTCCGAGTGGGAGATCATCCTGACGACGAGCTGCTTGTCTCTTGCTGATAAAGTGGTATCAGCTGGTTACTAAATATCAACAGCGAGGCATAAGCAGTCCAATCCCCCTGCCGGAACCTTACCCTGTGGAAGGATTCGGTAGGGGGATCCTCGTCACTTGCCCTTTGGAGATGTGTAAATTTACAGTAATGCAACATTTTCGAGAAGATGTGATGGTGAAACCTTTTATGTGTTCAGATTGATTTTATTAGTGTTTATTTTGGGTTCTGTAAGTTGTATTTTCTCAATCAAGATTTTTTACAGACTCTTTCTTCCACTGACCTGTGCATCTATTAATCACACAGGGCAGATTTTTGACAAATCAAGTTGAATCATAGATCATATTGAATCTTACTATTGACTGATATAATGAACCAAGTAGAAATAAATTTGCCGAATGACACCAGCTTATGTGAACAGGATGAAGTCAGCCATCTTAATGTGGCATGAAGAGTCTGACAAACTTAATGGCGAGCCTTTTCAGTATTGTTAACCATGGCTACTGCCTTTCATCTTCCTGGTCCAACGGTGTGATGAACTGCAGCTCTGTGTAATAAAACTGCCGTGAGCTCCTGAATTCCCATTCTAAATCTTCAAGCTCCCTAACAAGATGGAATTATAAATGGTAAAAGAGGTTTACTTTTCCCAGCAGTGGTGCCAAACAGCACAAAGAGAGTGGATGAGGAGAAGAAATTCCGCGACTGCGCCGACCTCTTCCAGGCTGGTTTTCACAAAAACGGCGTCTACAACATCCAAATCAATACTCAGGAGACCAAGAAGGTAAAAGCCACCATGTGTCCATATGTGCATTGGATGTATTGAAACAGATCTTTCATTACCTCCAGGTTTAGAACACGGTCCACCTTAGTTAAAGATATGAGGCACAGGTCCGTTGGATGTTATCCAGAGCTGAATGTTTGAAAGCTTGAAATACTCTTGGCACATTTGTTTGCAAAAGTTTAGGAGGGCTAGGGGATACAACAGATGCTCAACCAGTATTGATGATGACAGCGGTGCGTCAGGTGCGGCATGGCTCAGTCAGGAACTCTGGACTCCTCAGAGAAAGATGCCAACGTGTCCCCGAGTATGGTGCTGCTCCACAACACCTTTGCTAAGCCGCCCTCTATTTCTCAAGTATTTAAGACAGGCTAGCTGCAAAGAGGCACAATCATGCAGACATTGACAATGACAAAAGAAGTAGTGGCAGAAAAATCTTCAGCCAGTGCAAGTGTGTGTCAGTTGATATTGATTGAGGGGGGCAGACAGCGCTCTGCTGATGGGCGCCCACTTGGTGTGCTCAAGTGCATGTGTGTTTTTTCTGCATGCGGGGCAGGAATGATGGAGTAGTCCCATTTCTGAGTGGAAGAAAGAAAATGATTGTGTCAGGGGCACTTGCTTAATTATACCCAGCCTGTATGCATGTGTGTTCAGCTGCACTGGCAGGCTGGAGGTGAGAGACCTCCTCCGCTCCGCACCCACGGGGTCTCCTCCTCAAAACAAAGAGCCACGCCGCAGATAGAGCTCGCCGTCTCGTGTTATCAGCTTACACACACTGAGGTCCAAGGTTAAGGGCCACATTACACCCAGGTGTCCCTGCTGGTATGTCTCCAGCCTGGGATGTCCACTTTGATCTGCAGAGACGAGAGCACCGGCCGAGGAGCGTCTCCAGAGGGGTAGTCGATTATGGATAAGAGGATGCTGATTAGGTTTGAGGGGGGACTCCGGTATGTCACGTTCCCAGGGATGATTCATAGCGAAGGCCAGGAAAAGGATTGCTGTGACACAGAGCAAGCGTCCAAATGACCCTTCATAGTTTGTGAAAGCCGTGGAGAGTCACGCTCAGTGAGGAATGTCAGTTCATTTACTCTCATTCGGTCATCTTTTACCATCATTTCTCTGTGTTTCTCCCCCTTTTCCTGTGTTTCCCTCTGTCTACATTGATGTTTATACTAATGTAGGTTTATTGCAACATGGAAACAGCCGGTGGTGGATGGACTGTCATACAGCGCAGAGAAGATGGAAGCGTGGACTTCCAGAGAACGTGGAAGGAATACAAGACGGTAAAACACGCACACACGCCAAATACGATCCTAATAGTACTCAAACTCATGTGCCAAATTGCTAGCGTATACTGGCAGGGAGCCAGCAGGAGGACACCCCTTTGTCACCATTAACCAAGATCACTTAAACACAAGACGGTAGGAGGGGATGGAGAGCGCCTCACTCCTCCTTATCCATGGAGCAAAAATTACAAAACCCCTGTGATGAGAAAAACATCCTGTTTCAAAAATACACATACACAGCGGGATTGTGACAAATAATGAGAGTATTCCTGGCTGCGGACACAAGCCGGACTCACTGGACCAGGATCGTGCAGAGCACTTCGACCAGATGTCCTTCCTCCCCATCTTTGGTCCCCCCTCATCCCCCTCCGATAGTTTTTTTGGACCCACAGTATCACCAAAAACAACAATCACTTCGGTCATGGCGACAAGCTGTTCATCTTCCGCTCCTACGACAGGAAATTGTTATCAAAATCCTACACATTTGTTTAGTCTCTTGCACGGTGCCAGAACACAGAACATCATCTGTTTGTCATTAGGGGGAAATCTATGCATATGTGCATTGGGGCGTGTGTGTGTGTGTGGAGTTTCCAGTGTGTTTAGACGGAAAAGTTGGATGAATCTGCGTTGTGTGAGTCACCTGCAAACACGCAGCCCCTGCTTCAGTAGCTCGTCTCACGAGCCTCCTCGCCGCCGCTTTTGATCCACAGTTTACATGTTTTGTGGAAAGGATTTCTAAGACTTCACAGGACATTTAGTTAGGAACCGCCCCTCCCGATACCCTACCACCCCGCCTCCTTTGGGAGAGGGCACCAGAATGTGCAAGCTGAAATCAAACACCGTACCAGACAATTCAAAGGAAAAACGTGATGAGAATTGATAAATTTGTTTTCAAATAGTGTGTAACCGATCTTTGTCATAAAAGGTAAATTGGTCAGAAACCGGGAGGTTAGAGGGGTGACATGTTGGTATTTTACAGTATTATTCCTCACCACGCTGTTGCTCCCCTGTGGGTTTGAGCTCACACACTTAATCCAGTTGTAAATCTTTCAACCGCACAGCCTATGGTGTTGCTTCATTTCTGTGGGAGGAAGGAGGAACATTTTGCCACAGGGACCTCGTCCAAATGTTAAAATATGACTCAAAGACCAGCCAGCATTTGCGATTACATGACCAGGAGCTTCGAATCGCTAGAGACCTCAGGAATGACGTCCACCACCAGCTCCTTCTTTTTATCTGCCTGTTCGATGAGTGTCAGACTCTCGTTCTCACTAATATCGATGCTCGTCGTTTGGGAGGGAGTAAATGTCCCGGAACGGACCTCCTCTTCATTCTCTCTGGGCCCAAAGATTCTGATAGGGATTGCGTGCGATGAGGATGTTGCCGTTTACTGCTGCAACAACATAATGCAACAACTGTTGACGGAGATCGGCTTCGTGCTCGATGCTGGGCGAAGGGAGTGGTCCTTGAGGTGAACTGTCCCTCAAGGCGAGATGTTGAATACAGACAAAGCGTAGTCAGAACATCTCATCAGGATTGAGAACAATGGTGGATAACAAATGAGGAAGGTGTGTATGCGTGTGTATGTTTTTAGGTCGCCGAGGTAATGGACCCCAGTAATGTTTCCCTCCACCCACACAGCAGGACATGCCTAAGGCTAGAGGAATGCCTCATATTTACTTTCCCTCCTTCCCATTCCAAATCGCCGCACACACACTAGATGCTAACCGTCCTGCTTTTCGACTCTGCTTTCCTCAATCACTCCTCTCACCCACACCCTCCCTCACCCCACTTTCTCCACTGGATAATCTCTACCAGATCATGTTGCGGTCCAGACTGTCCTGTCACAGGTCGGTGATATTACCCCCTGCGGTGTGGCGCTCGCTCTGTCAGAAACGTTTTAACGGTGACTTGGCACTGAATGCAGTTTTTGTGTTTGATGTCACCGTAATACTGTTCGTTGTACCTCTGAAAAATGAGAAAGTGAAAGGTGTGCATGCTTGATTCAGATTCATACCCTTTCATAAAATGTCATAGTTTAACACTCAGAGACATAATCCGTCTTGATCTCCCATCATTTAACATTTGTGTGTTCCCACATTTGGCCATTTGGCTCAAACAATGCAGCCTGGAGAAATGAAGAACACAAACAGTTTATACAGCAGAGAAACATTTCCTGTGATGGATCGTCTCAAACGTATTTTTCATCAGCAAGGCCACGCTCCCATCTTGCATTTGATTGGCACTTTTGTTGAATAAATAAATGGAAAAATTCCACACTCTCTTCCAGAATCCTCAAAAGCAGAGATTTTATCATTTGTTCTGGGAAACAACAGCAAGCTAGGTTGTTATGAATTATCCCCTGCCAATGATTTGAAGGAGGGATTTTCACTGGTATTCTAACGCCCATTAACTCTATGTGTTGTTTTTTCGCTTTCAGGGCTTCGGCAGCGTTTCGGCCGAGCATTGGTTGGGCAATGAGTATGTGTACCTGTTGACCAGCCAGAGGCAGTACGCCCTGCGGGTGGAGCTGACCGACTGGGACGGACACCAGGCTTTCTCTCTCTACGACCGCTTTCACATAGGCAGTGAGAAGTACAACTACAGGTAGGGATGCAGATGACACACTCTAGACATTGGTCCTCTGTGCCGTTAATGGGATCCAGCAGTTGTTTCCACCATCTTACACGTCCACGTCTGAAATGTTACTTCACGTGGACAAGTTGGTCATACTCTTTCCGCCAAAGGATTGTTGACTACACCTCTACCACGCATTTGAAACCCCTTTCTACTCCCTCATGGGCCCCCTTGGTTGTTGTCTTTCCCCAACCCGTTCTGTGTTCATGTTTTATTAGACTCTCAGATATGCGTCACTTCAGATAAAAACTTCTTTGGAAATGTTAGAAAGGGGCCAAGAGAAAACAAGACATGATCGAAAACAGAGGTATCGATTTGGCCAGAGGTTTTCTTACCTAAATGGTTGTTAAACATCAAACTGAGGACTGTGTCCTTTGGAGCAATAACAGCTCATACTGTGACGAGAATTTATTGCAAAAAGACAAAAATACATCTTCAACCATGACCAGGTCAACTGCTTCTGAAGGACTAAGCATTCAAGCTTTCAGCACGGGGAGCCGATGATGGCTTTTCCATTCGCTTCAATCACCACATTCCTGTCGCATAAATCCTCAGTGATATTTGCGCCATTCAAAATTCCTTCTCTTCCTCCAAACTGTCATTGTTTACACACCCATGACGGATGCCTCGCCCCTCATGTGTGGCAGTGGCTGTGATCTCTGTGTTCTTTTTGAAGACCGTAATGATAACAGGCTCCTAAGTCATGGGCAGCTTGCGCATGTGGAAAAGTACTGGAGTTGCTGGGTGCTTCGAAGCAATGATTGGCTCTTGCGAAACGAGAGAGAACCTGACTTCTGTAATTGGTGGATTACCTCTCTCCCGATAAGACCTCCCTTTCATTTCGAAACGGTTTCCTTTACATTTCAAATGGTGAAATGTGGGAAGGGGATATCATAGCTTAAAAGTCCTTACCTCCACCCCCGCTCCCTCACCGTCCACTTTCCAGAGAAGAATACCGGTGTTGAGTGTCTCCCTGCAGCAGGGGGCTGTCGGGCTCGTTGTCGCCTTGAATTTGCAGAAACGTCTCGCGATGATGGGGTCTCGCATTATTAGGTTTCCATCTCGGACCTGTACCTGGAGCGGGCTCTGCGGTTTACACTCAGAGAAATGAATTTAGCTTCAGCCAAAGATACCGAGCCGTTCCATTGTTTCGAATTTCACGCACTGTTGAGGTTTTTGCGTGACCACATCATGAGCACCGGGTGCCCCCTGGCCCCTCTTTCTCCAGGCCCCACGGGTAGCATTGCTTTTTGTATTAACTTTGGTTGAAGTTTTGCGCAGTGCCGAAGTCATTTAGCACGCTAATATTCTGTATTCTCTCCAAACATCAGCACAAACTGACTTTGTTGAGCGGTAACAGATGTAGATTATACACTCTTACAACGACTAATCCAAACACTGCCGTTTTGCAAAGCCAAATAATTTCTCTAACTTCGTCATCTCCTTCCACTAATTCCTTTAACAGCTCGTTTGGTTGCTGCTTTCTCCGCTGTGTCCAGCCCGGCAACGTTAAAGCGCAATTATCTTGCAGATCTCTATAAATAGATTTGCTCTTCAAAATAGCTGCGGTATGATAATAACACGCCGTTCCTCTGAAACCCTTGCCAAAACAAACCACATGGCCCAATCCCAAACAAAGCGAAGCTGCCCTCTCTCTCTGTTCTCTCCGCTCTGGCACCTCGCTGGCTTCCAAAATGTCAAACTATCTGCCACCAGCTCCCACATTGTGTTTGTTACGCAGAAGCGTCAGCGGTATCAGAGAGTCATGCAACATTTTAAGTGATATAGTTGTAAATGATAGTGTTTTGGTTTCTTTTGGAATGTTTTTCATCATGCATGGTGGTTTACTGGAGCTATGTCAGCGTCGGTGCCGGACTCATGCTCTCTTTTCGCCGACACGCACTTGCAGACTTGGAAACCAAGCAGGATCATTTTAATAATTTCTGAATACCTACGACGCACACGCCTCAGCATTTATCGTGTGCAATATCAAGCGTCACCCAGCCAGGAAACGTCTGCCTCGCCGCCAGCTTCACGGTTTCATCTAAATCTGCTGTGAAACGGAAATTACTCTCTGCTTGGCAAAAAGAAGAGAGAATGAGAAAGGAGTGCAATCATTCTTCTCTGAAATGCAAGGGTTCTAATCTGTTATAAATGAAATCACATATACCGAATAACTGTCACATTTATTACCACACGCTTCAAAGGTTTCCAAAGTAAACGCTCAGACCGCTTGTGTTCCTCCTTCTTCTTCTTCTCGTGCTATTGTGGGCTTTATAGTTACACCTTCAGAAAAAGTGTTACATCAGCACAAATCCCGAATCTCACAGGCTCAAAGCAAAAGAAGCAAAGCAAAGATGAAGTGAAAATAAACAAGGTAGGATTTCATTTGTTTCCATTGAAGCTGTGACAATAGAAACACGTCAAGGCTATAAAACAGTAAAAATTTAGAGCTTGGCAGTGGTATGATGTCAGCACCTGGCAGGGCAGTGTTGGTAGCCGAGGAGGCAAATACAATACCGAATGACAGGCGGCTTTGTTGTGATTACAGAGATATATTTCACCAAAAACGACGGCCCACTGTTTGCTTTGCTTCGCTGGGAAAGTCCATGTAAGCATCCGCAATTCTTCCAGAATTTACTGTCAACCGAAAAATCTAAATGTTTTCCCAGAGTCTCCATCTGGTGTCTCTGGCTGGGCTGAGGGCCGCTCTGAATTATGTGCTCCTCTGCTCTGATAGTTTGCCATCATAAATCACAAGCGATAAGGTGGCAACTCTTTTCAGCTCGTTAGCCCTTGTCGGGGCTGATGCAGAACGACTTGACATTGAGGTGCCTGTGGTGCTTTGGTGTTTTTCATGGTTGAACACAGTCAGCAGGTCTTTGCGATTGCCTTCACGTCACATTGTCGTGGGACAAAAGATGGTTATAGCAGATTCAAGCTGGATCCCTGTGGGTCTTTTCTCTTTTTACTTTGGATAATACTTTTGACTTTCCGTTTCAAACCGACGAGGGCCACGGTTGCTAACAACTGTCAGAACGTGGTCCTGCTTCAGCATGTGCTTTGAGGTTGTCATGGAAACGGCGCACCCGCTTTATGACAGATGCCAAACGTAAACACAGGTGTATGAGCTTTTTCTTTCTTTAGATAAGGAAAGTCCTCTCCACGATGGTACATACATCTCCAGTGCGTGCCCTGACACACACGCATACAGATAATGCAGGAGCTTAAAAGTCATGACTCATGTAAGTGGGTCATTAGCGTGGCAGCAGAGCTAATGTGGCAAATCTACAACAGCAACATCTGCACAATGTACGCTGACATCAGGACTGTTGCTTTAATGTTCTACAATATACAAACACTTTGGGCAGCAAATGGGCTGACCAGACCTTCTATAAATTTCCCACTGAGCCACAACCGCGTAGTTATTGTAAAATTACATTTTTTCCCCCCGCTGTCTTCATTGTTGGCAGAGGTCGCTGTAATTGCTGAGGTTACTATCTCCACTAAGAAAATAGCGGCGTATCGTTACGGCCGAGCCACTCGCTTTGATACGGCGTGAGTTAGAGAAAAGAAAATAATAAAAGCAAATGCAATTTGATGACCTGCAAATATTGTTTCAATGATAGTCATCAGATCCACACACACGCTTAATCATGCTCATTTATCAGCGCTGCTTTGATGCAAAATGTACGCTGTGTGCGAGATATCGACGTGGAGAGAGGGGGGCGTGTGTGTGTGGGTGTGCACGAACGCAGGGTAATCAAATAAGACCCGTGTGACGCAGAGAGCGGGGGCAGCAGTGCAGAATAAAAGACTTTAAAAGGCCTAATTAAGGAAAATGGCAGGGAGGGGAAACGACAGCAGGGAGCAAGCTTTACACTCATCACATTATATTTTATGTCCACATCACCGCTGAAAATTATTCAATGATGGCATATCCAAATTAGCTGTCTGTTCGATTGCAACATCTGCAAGCCCCAAGTTGAAATAAAAAGAGTCCAATGACTTTTGGGCAGAATTCTAATTATTCAGAATGATCAGTGACACCATAACATCACCTTGGCTGGCCTCCTGCGTGTTATTACCGCAGCCAGACTAAAAGTTTGGCTAAATCTGCCTGATTGTGCAGACGGGGAACTTTTGGCCATTAAATGGCTGAAATCGAGCTTTAATGGCGTGCGAGGTCAGACAGGGAGAGCAAAGTATCGCCGCATTCGGTGTAATTGCAAAAAGCGGCTGATGAACATTGCTTATGGGGGTACAGAGTGCAGTCCTGCTGTTTTTGTAGGGAAAGCGCTTAAGGGGAGGGAAGGATTTATGGGCTGTGCCCTCATAATGTGTAGTGACGTATTCCACATATGAAAGGGAACAAGCAGCCATAGTCACTATCAATCTGTAATGTTTATAATCTAATTTACAGTCTACCCAATAATATTACAAGAGGTAGGTCCCTTCTTCTGAAACCAAAGGACTCCATCCAAGTTACAACCTCCTTAAATAGATCAATGCCAAAGTGTCCTTGAGCAAGACATTGAAATCATTCACTGTTTCCCCAAGCGCCTCACTGTAGTCTAGTCAAACAACAAAATTGGGTCAAATGCATCTCTTTCTCAGCAGTTAATACATTACTGAATATTGCGTTAACCACTAAACTTGAGTAATACCAAATAAAAAAATGCCAAACATCTACAGTATGGTGTAAGGAAGCAACAATCTGTCAGCCCGTCCTTAGCTAACCCCCCTATTTCACACTTGACACTGCCATAACATGTTTGAAATGAAGCATGATGGGAATGCTCCTGAATGCAGCTGCATGCGTGAATGTAGACAAAATCTGTAGAGGTGCCTGAAAGATAATACCAGGAACTCAACTAGGTCTCAAGTTTGAAAAGAGCTGCGGCCGTATTAGGAAGTTGGGACAGCATTTTGGATAGAATGGGAGCAGAAAGTGAGATACGCTGCAGATCTTATTACAATGTATATGTGTTATCTCCTTTAAAATGGGGTTTTCTGTCTCCATCTGTAAGACCGAGGCTCTGAATACACAAGCACACGCAGACACATATGATAAGGACTCAGTGTAATGTTTAATGCAGGCACTCCATAGCGGCGGAATGTGGGTCAAGTGAATGTCTGAGCTGGAGTGCCTGTACTGGTTTAATGCATCTTAAAACGCAAATATACATGGCGCCTTGGTAACTGAGGGTAAATATCATTTGAAATACGTATGTGGAATACGTGCAGGGACAGAATTTTAGGTAGACCGAGAGGAATGCTTGGTTTATGCGCTCACAGGGTCCCAGCTGGAGAATGAATGCATAACCTATAGGTGGTTATTTCTGGAAAAAGATGTTACAGCTTTGTTCAATATTCCTCTCCAGTCGGGACATCCAAGTTGCTGCGCCCCGTGATTTAAATAGTTGGATCTCCCTGTTGAATCAGACATCCTGCTGAGTTGTTTTGATGGAGGGATTTAGGATGGAATTGGGAAAGAGATATAATCCAAAGTACAGCAATCTCACTCTGTGTGTTTCTGTCTTCCAACACTCACAATCTTATAGATCAGCGATCCCCAACAACTGGGCCGTGTACCAGTACACAGCATTGCCTCATTTGATACTGGTCAGGGACCCCTGATGTTGATGTCTTCTCCTGCAGAGGGGTGGGCTTTTCTTCTGAGGTTATTTCAAACATGACGGAACCCTCAGGAGACATCAGCTATCGGTCCACGCCCAGCGGCCCCAGATCTCAGCATGAGGGGCGTCCACTGACAGCCGTCCTGTGATCAAAGACGACCCAGGAGAAAACTTAGGACAGCGTCCGAATTCTGAGCTCTAAATCTCCAAAATATGACTGTGTCTTTGATCCGCATCCACAAACCGCAGCAGACAGGGAACTCTGTCTATCTGGCAGCTTTTGCCAGCAACTCGCTGCGGCCTATCGCCGTGCGATGACCTTCAAAGCAGAGTTGGTGTGCTCAATTCAGACACAGTGGGATTCAAACCATTTTATCAGGCCGTTGCTATCACACTCTTTGAAGGATTCCCTTCGTTTAGACTTAAAGGACGCGTCGGCAAAACTTCACTCGCGTTCTAGTGTTTGCCAGAGAAAGCGGCATTGTACCATCAAAGGGCCTCCTACTTCTGTTGATATCATCTATTTATTTGTATGTGTACCACTTGGACGTTTATGTCTTTGTGGCGTGCAATAGCCAAGAGAGCAGCGAGGCGACCCTCAGCCAGCCTAGATGAATCGGTAGCCCCCCACGGTAGGAAGCAAAGCGTTGGTCAGGGTGATTAACCTCTGCAATGAGCCAATCAGACTACAGTTCAGAGAGCTAATAGCTGCCAGGTGTGTAACAGCACGCTCCCGGCTCTCAGCTGACTGGCCTCTCGCCTTCACATGGGGAGATGAAAGGAGGCGAGCGGGGATCAATTCGGCCGGCAACATATAAGAAGGGATGTTTAAAGTAAGTTCCCCGGTCCGAATACGATCCGAGGCCAAGAACGTAACGTGACAATTCACGCCGTGCAAAGCCACATCGCCAGCTTTTAGCTGGAAGGAACAGCTTGAACTTTGCACAGTGTGACACACATTTCATCATCAGGCTTCTCTGGGGGAGTTCTTTCATAAAGCGAGTGTGTGACAGTAATATCCTCTGTTCAGGGTTAGACCACGTGTTGTGAAATGGGAGCTGGCAGATAAAAGACCGAGTGCAAACAGGAGACGCGTTAGCGGGTCGGGGGCCCCCTCCTCCGTCCCCAGGGCCCGCTCAGCTGTAAGTCCGCCACGTCTCCGCTCCGGGTTGAGGGGATCGCCACACCCTCGCGACCGCCGGCCTGACTCTAAACTTTAAGAGCCATTGGTGACAGACTCTGATGATCTGCAGTGGCGCTGTGTTTATTGTCAAGACATGGTGGCTGAGATTTTGCTTTCAATTGAGGGTTAAATTCACACACATTTTAATTTCTGAGGACGAAAGTGTGGAGTTTGGACATGTGGAGTGCTCTTGGAGTAGATCCACTGCTACTGTGCACTGAAAGATGTAGAATTGTAGCAAGGATGTCCACTTGGTGGTGTCCCAATGTCACGTCCATCTGTGGGAAGTCTAACGTTGAACAGGGATCGTCTCAGAAATGCTGAATTACCCCAAGAGTGCTGCCGTCATGACCTGTGTCTGGATTATGGTTTAAAATGGATGGATGGATGCATGAAATTTTATGTTTTTTTGAAATTTTGAGGTAATTCTGTGGCTGAAATCCAGTCCAAAGCAATTTTCATGCCCATAACTGTCCAGCCGCAGAGTTGAGGTCTGTTACCCTTTGCACGTGACCCTCGAGCACATCCAAAAACATCATGTTATGGCCCGTGATGAGAAGCACTACGGCCCTGATGCCGATTTGAAAATATTTCAGCGGTAGTACATTGTGCTCTCTCTAGAACAGTGAAGGCTCCTCAGTTTTGGGGGTTTAATGTTCCCGATAAGAATGTTTTCCAGAGATAGTTTGATAACATGTCAATCACCGTAATTAGGTTTTGCTTGGAAATGAGCGCACACAAACACATCGCAGTCATCCTTACCTAACCCTGATAAAAGCAATTTCCCACGTACACACCGCGCAGCTGTAACTCTCTGGGGGAAAAGCCTCATTACAAATACGCACCGAGGCTTTAATGATGACGTACACCGCCGCTGCAAGTCCCCACGTTGATTAGATTCTAAACATGATGACAGATTACGAACAACCCAGCATCCCCGGTGAATATTAGAGGAATGAGATGGCGTGACACCAAAACTCTCCCTTCTCCGCCCCCCCCTCCTCCGCCGCTCTGTCCCTGGAGGTGTCGTTGAGAAAGTCCACACCGCGGCCCTCACAGCTCAGCGTTTTGCTTATTAATGAGCCTTGGCCGATCTCATTACCAAGTTATTTAAACAGGAACAATCAGCAGGTGCTCACCCACCTGGTAAGTTTCCGATCCGGCTGAGCAGACATTTGTTCCGCCGACACATCCCATTTTGATGACGCGTCTCAGCATCTTCTCGCGACTGTCTCTTTCTCGAACTGCGTCTGATGAACAGCCCCCCAGCGAACGCTTCTCCCCGTCTCGATTTCACTTCTTGTCCTGTCTTTGGATTAGCCCGTTTATTGCTTGAGAGCATAATGCGCCCAGACAAGAAAAACTGCAGATGTCAGTAGAGTTGGGAGCAGTGCAGCGGGGGGAGGTCGCTGGCCTTGGTAAATACGCAACGTGCACAGTAAACACAGTCCGGCCGACTATTTAAGGCAGCCTGTCAAAAATGTCATGCTTGAAAATCCCCCCTGGTGTTGCGCCTCGGGACGTCCCGCGAAACGCACACGGGCGGACGGAGCGGCTTTATTGAGAAAGCGGACAGGCAATGCTCGGAGTACGCCTGGTCTGTATCAGACCGGGAGCAGACGCAGCCCCTGACGCCGCTCTGCCCCACTTTGTTCCCTAGAATCGGGAATTAAAGGCGATACGCGCCGAGCTTTCCGTAAGTGCAGCAGGAATGCGAGCTGCTAGACTCAGACGGCGACTGCTGCCGTGTAGATATCAGATAATACTCCGGCCAGTGGCGCGGCTGACGTGATTTTCAAACTTGCGCACTCACGCTCGCATGTGTGGACCGCGGCCTCGGTCCAAACTCATGTCCAGTGGTCATTTTGTGCCCCTGATCGGTGGTCTGGCTCACCCCAGTGCCGTCAGGTTGCAGGTATTGGTTTACTGGCTGGTGAATTCCCCAACCGTGACCTGCAGTCACAAGTTTGCACTCCGCCGTCCAATTCAGCCATTTACACAGCTGTCCAAATACAGGAGTCCTTAGCTTAAAATGACCTCCTGTCCCATTCCTTAAACCTGAAGCCTCAGAGGCACAAGCATCACTTCATTTCTTCAATTCCTCAAAATATCAACTGACGTTGGTGCGGCGATGTTTTTTTGCTTTTGTTACTTTCTCATCGGAAAACTCCAAAACAGGGCGTGTGGGTCGCGGCACACCCACCGTCCCACGTTGACAAGAGAGCAACTCGGGAAATAACTTCTGCTGAGAATGAACCACCGCTCTGTAATAAGTGAGATCTCGCTGGCACGCTGCTGCAACATTGTTCTTCACCGGGCTGAGAGCTGTTCTTTGGGGAGAAGGCAAAGATGAGACATAGACACAAATATGCGAGGGTTGGTTCAGTCAGGTTAGGGTGAAGCCACGGAGTGTTCTCACTCCTCCTACCGTTGAGGTAAGCAAACGATCCGGTGTTACATCTCACGATGGATCTGCTACGCTTCCCACTTGCCCCCACGAGAGCGATATTGACGCTCCTTGGCCGGAGCGCTCATATTTTAAATTGTTTGCGGAGCAACTGGCGTGTGAGGGATTTTTACAATTTTGCGAAAACAATTTCACCGCCTCATTATCAAACTGATACATGCGCCGCACTCCGTCAAGAGACTCACAGGCAAAGACGAGCCAACAATAACAATCTTTCCGCCAATCACCGCCACGTGATCGGTTTCAACGGGAGATGGGTTGGTTGCCGAGTGATTGCAGAGAAATACAGCAGAAAAATGGCGGTTAAGAAATACCTAAGAAATACCGTGGCAACACATTTCCGAGCAGGTATTAATCAATCTAGCGAAAGTGAGATGAGTCGCTGCTGAGCGGTGTGTAAAACGAAACACAGAAATGACCTCCTGGTTGCCAGGGATGAGAGTTTGTTTCTACATAAACAGGATTTGACAGCTACAGACCAACTGGATATCATACAATATAATGGTCCAACCTTGACCATTGTTGAAGTACTATTTGGCTACAATTTGATGTTGATCCATTATTGCGGTAGGATGGTCAAGCAGAGGATGGCTCCACAAAAGTCTAACTTAAACAGAGGATGGCTCGGATTTACTGACTTTGGATGTACCGATGGACTTCACCCGTCAGCTGCTAAGTCAATCTCCGCATCAAGCTGAGACGGCGCTCTGGCGTCATAGGTTGAAAGTAGGGGGCCTTATTCAATCCAGGAAACATCTCTGGAAAACACTGTTCTGCAGACAGAAGCAATACAGGGATGATCCCCACGAAGATGGAAAGACGCTGTGAGGGGGAGCGAGGAGCTCCCGTCTGGGAGTGTGTCCAGTCCGTCCAGGCTAACGCGCTCACCCAGGGCGCGAGCAGGAGTTGTTGCTGAACCGTTGCCGGTCAGCATTTGATGATTTAATCCTCACGTCTCCCTGAGCTTCACACGGTGCAAATAAACAAACGGTGGCAGAACAGATGGAAGCGGGATTAGCAGACATTCCTCGCTATGTTCCGCTCTATCCCCCTTTCCCCCTCCACCTCTCCATCTATATA